>BPTQ01000005.1:178813150-179028118 GCA_019973895.1 Chrysanthemum seticuspe | reverse complement strand
AAATGACCATATAAATGTTAAAAATATCATGAAAATGTGTTTTATATGAATCAGGTACAAAAAGAGTTGAAACAGTCTGATTCTGCTGATGATGATGGTTTCTCCTGAAGCCTATTTTGATTCTGCTGAATCAATGGTTTCTGCTGAAGTTATAATGCGCTGATGATTTCTGCTGAAGGCATACGTTTCAGCAGATAATTACACTAAATAATATTTGGTCCTTAAATAAATATCTAGTCAAACACTCAAACTCAACTTCCCTTTCTCCACTTCACCTCACCTCACCTCACATGCCCTGCTTTTGTTACCCACTCTTCAACTTGACCTCTAAACCTATCCAAACATGTCCCCTCCACCTCTACATGTGAACAAGAAGCATTAATTGCTCTCAAACTGCCCCAAGATGCTTATATGACTTTTGGCGCCAAAAGTAGTTTAAACGGCTAGGATGATTTCTGCTTATCCAATGGACACAAATTAAAGTGGGATTTGACTGGAATGCTAGTGGGAACTCAGAGTACTATAAAGATCAAGAGGAGGCAAAAGAGAAGAGTACCTTTGGATTAGCCTAGGTCACGTAGTTAATTAAGTTTACTGCTTTCTTTAATTTCAAGTCATTTTATTGCTTTCAATGTTGTATTCTCATCAAATTAGTGTAATGAACCTTTATTTCCAGTTTAATTTCAAGTATCAATTCAGTTTCAATGTTTTGCTTAATTTCCTTTAATTTTCATGTCACTTTAATTTCATGTTAAGTAGTTGTTTAAAGGACTCAATAAGCTCACATAAGCTCCTAACAAAGCTTTAAAGCTTTTAGAGACCTTAAAACAGTTTAGTCTTTAAAATTCAGAAAACTCTAAAAAATCAAGAAAAACAATGAAAATCCAAAAATAATCATGTGATCTTGGTGAAACTGCATGGAGCAAGGTTAATTGTGGATTGCCTTTGGTTTAGAAGCTTTGTGGAAAGCCTTAGGATGTGTTCTGTAGCCATGGTTCTCATTTTCACTTGGATTCACTTGTAAGCCCCTTTTTACCATATTTTGCATTTTACTGTTTTAGTGCTTTAGATGCTTTAATTTTCATGTTTTTATATTTCTTTGTTGTTTGTTAATGATATTATAGCTTTATATTAGGTTGTTATGTTTTGGATTTGATTGTGGTTTGATATTGCATTTGACTATCCATATGCTAGTTTTTGACAATCCTAGGTTTGAACATTTGTGACTACTTGTTTATGCTTAAAAAGGTCCATTTTGACACTTTGGTTCCTCTGGATTTGATGAAATTGGTTTACACTATCTTTTGCTTTGAAAACTTCAAAACAGTCCATTTTAAAGGTTGTTTGGATTTAATAGTGAATCTGTGTTTAGGGTTGTTTTAGTGGTTGTTCTTGTTTGATACACTCTTTATATGGCCTAAGTAACTCAGTGAAACCTTAATCAAGTGGTGTAGCATTTGAGAAAGTCAAATTGACACTTGATGATCTCTAAATGAGCACTGTGAGATTGTTAGAACCTAGAACCTTGCATACTTGTTTAATTGTTGTTTATTTTTGTTAAATTCATGTTTATGTTGTTTAATATTCCAGAATCTGTCATTATATTCAGATCAAAGTTCACCTTAGTCAACTTTGATCATAAACTAAAAAAGTCAAATTTTCCTTTTTGTCATTTTTGAATAAACTTAATAATGTCATTGTGCCTTTGTTATTTATTTTCTGTCTAAATGCTTTTAGGATGTTTTAGTTTTGTTGCTAATCTTGTTAGATATATTTTTGATAATTTTTATTTTCCATGTTTAACTGCTTATTTTATAGCTTTTTATAGCTTATTTTTGCCCTACACCATGGTTAGGACTGTTAAAACCATGAGCTTGCAAAAGCTTGTGGAGTTGGCCCTATCCAGTGCATTTGGCTTATTTGTGTTGCCTTTGTGGCTTATTTATTATGTGTAAGCTTGTTTTTCAGTTCGTAGCTTATTTATATAGCTTAATTAACCAACCTTTTTTGTCTTATCTTACTCACTACACAGAAGCAAACTGTGTAGTTGGAGTTGTTTTCCTAAGTTCATGAAAAGTTCCTCATTGAACTTGAGCTTGTGATCTTTGGCTTCATGTGAGGCTAATCAATCATACTCAGTGTTTCAGTGTTTGTTGAGCTCTCATGAGCTAATTAGATAAGTTAATTTAGAGCTTGTTGTTTGCCCATTCATAACAGTTCACTGAGTAATCTATGAACTTACACCATTACCAACAGCTCTAAAGTCAGCAGTACCTTGCAATGGTTTAGCAGAATCTTGCAATGGTTCAGCAGAATTGCTTATTAGCTTATACCTAGCTTATGAGTGATTGTCAGTACACAGCTTGTTTATACTTGTTTATATCACTTGTGTAAGATATAACTTTTCACATACACATCAAACCATAACACAAAGTAGCATATAGATGGAATTCTAGAGAGAGAAAGTTAGAGGTTTAGGGAACTTAGTGAGAGAAAGTGAAAGATATTATTATGAGCTCCAACTCTCTACCTTGGGAGGTAGAGAGTATTTATAGTCTTACATAAATCGCCACACTTTGGGCTGTGGATCAGGCATACAGTGGGTAAAGACCCGTCCGTCCTCCACGGTGTTACTTAACTAAATACTACTTAACTTAAGAATTACTACGACTACGAGCTTTCTAACGATTACATATACTTGAGGTGATCGACTCTTTACTACTGGGAATTTTTAATTCCTAACAATCTCCCCCTAAGGGAGGTCACCTCAATCATGTACCAAAATTACATAGAATACAAATAGATATTACATTAACAATTGATCTTGTATTCTTGATGTAGTCCTTTGCTCCTAAGCTCGTAGTCATTGATTCTTCACATTGCATGTTTGGTTACTTCAAGTGGAGGTCTTTTACTGATCCACGTGATAATCATTTTGAGCCATCTTTTGAGATCATCAGCTATCAACAATCTCTGACACATCCTTTGTGGTGTTGGTATTATGTGATGTTGTGACTTTAGGACCGACATGCTCACATTCTGGATCATGATATCTTCTCATCAGAGTAGCGGAAGCATTTGTTGAATCATGATATTGGCAGCAGCGTAGCAGAAGCATGGAGTGAAAATATCAGAGTCATTGATGCACTTATCATGATTTCTTTTGAGATGAATGTGTAGTGTGAGCATGCGGCTATGGATTGACCGCTCCATTCTGATCAGCTGCAAACGTCGAGTGTACCTGCATACAACAGTTAGCAATAAATCGCACGAAAGTGTCTTTGATCACTTTCGTTGAATTGAGGTACACGACCCACTGTTCCCCGTTGATCAGTACAAGTACTGCCTGTGATCAGGTAGGATTCCTAAGAATCTCCTTGACAGGGTTTCGCAGCTGTTCTAGCTGTTCTCAAACCGGAACATCTCAAAGAAGACAACACGGAGTGAGTGAACCAGCGAATTTTAAGTCCACTGATTGATGAAAAGAGATTTGAACAACAATCGTGTATTGCTCAATAGAAATTGTTTTTGCAATACAACGAAGGTTTTATTGAAAATCAATTATCAATCATAAAAATACCTTTTGGTTTGAAAAATGAGTACACAGTCGATGTGCTAAAGAACAGAGTTTTTTAAGCACAAAGACCGGTTTTTCAAAGGTATCCGTCAATCCATAACCTGAACCAGGTTTGATTCAAGAGATTGAATCGCCCCATTGTTTCTGTTCAGTTGTCACATGGTTGATCTATATAATAGATCTCACATGCCACCTACCAGGAGCTTGTTTGATGTTGGCTCCAGAAGGCTTTCCATCTTCATTGTGAATATGTAAACACATCACTCGGATGTTCTGGCAATACCACAAGGATAATGCGTAGGACTCAAGATATAATCTCTCTTTCCACATTGTGTGAAACAGAGAGTCTTCATTGAAAGTGTCCTAATGAGATTTATTGATGATCTCGTGGCTCTAGACTCAATTTGTGCATATTTGGATCCTATAACGGAGACTAGGGAGAGGGTCTCCTTCTTCAATATCAACCATCTCTAAGAGAAAGTCGCTAGATAATGTCGGTTCCCCGTGAGAATGAAACAAGCCCTTTTAAGAGGAACTTGAGTGGTTTGGAAAGTTGAAGTGCAGTGCGTCACTGGGTCCATGACGTCTTGTCTTCAATACCGATGTTACCATCAGTAGCATATGAATTGAACCCGGTTTCTGCCCTAAGGTTGAATAAATGGAGGGCTATCTGTTTTCACCCTTTTCTCATTCAATTCTTTTTAGTTCTTCAACCCCTTCAGTGCTTACCGAGACTTCATAGCTAGAACCTTGTTGGGTTTATTCCAGTACTAGCTCAGTCTTAGTCCGCACTCTTCCCATATCTCACTTTTCTCCTTTTATCATCATACCTAAGGACTTCTACACTAACTAGTGGATTGTCCCTGGGTAGATCCCTCCGGTTCTGGCGGATCATGGGAACCAATACCTAACCTTATCATCCTTATATCACCGTACATAAAGTAAAGTTGGTCGGTCAATTTGGTATTGTTCATCTGCCATTGGAACCAATTGAAAACCATTTGAAACTCAATTCAGATACTTGTGATATATTATCAAAGCATTTTGTACCTGAATTGTTTTTGATATTTTTAGAACGAGAACTCCCCCTCAACATGTGCATCAAGTATTTGAAAATGTTTTGCACACGGAGGCAAGAGAAAGAATTAACTTCTTTGATTACCATTATCTAAAAGATATCAACATCACTTCCCACATCAAATCAAGTAGATATAGCATTTCCGGGAAGGATGAGGTTTCCATAAGTTTGCTCCCCCTCAATATGTGCCTCGAGGTTTGAAAAGAGTTTTGCACATACTAGAGGGAACCTGCACCTTGGGATGAATGATCACGTTTCAAATCAAAGGTTTAAGATAGATGCTCCCCCTCAACATGTGCATGGAAAATTTGAAATCGTTTGTCACATGTGGGAAGGACAGCATGTACATCCTTATAAGATCATTTACCGAATTATCAGTTTAAATCCAATTTAAATCACACATTCTCCCCCGATCACAATTATCAAATCATTTGAGATTTGTGATCTCGTATAGATTTAAATTGATTTTGAAAGCTTTTAAGGAGAATTGTGACTTGATTGTGAAAGCGTTTGAACTGATAAGGATCGGATTTTAAGACTTTAAACTCCATTGATAAAACATGCATGTATATCTTTTGAAAACAATTTAATGCCAAATAACTTTTTAATTTAATTGAAATCATTCTCCCCCTCAATCAATGACATAGGTTGTTGATTGAGAGATAGAGATTTTGACAAATAAGTCCTGATGATTATCAAAAATAGACACCGAGTTATTTTTCAAAGCATTTGGTTTTCAGCAGATAAATGTTT
Organism: Chrysanthemum seticuspe; assembly: GCA_019973895.1. Classification (NCBI taxonomy): domain Eukaryota; kingdom Viridiplantae; phylum Streptophyta; class Magnoliopsida; order Asterales; family Asteraceae; genus Chrysanthemum; species Chrysanthemum seticuspe. Next base: position 179,022,710 of record BPTQ01000005.1, on the reverse strand, counting down.
ATAGAATCAGAGCATGGAATTTGAAAACATGTTAAAACATAGCTCTGTTCTTTCTTTAAAAACCGGGTTATTGCCTGAAAATGACAATAAACCATTTTTTTCTCTTTCTCCCAAAATATATATATATATATATATATTTTTTTTTAAGAATTCGAACAACATCTAAAGTCCCGTGTCATTCTTTGAATGATAGCACAAAGTCCGTAGATATAATCGAACCGGAAAAAAAAAACGTGACAAAATGACAATATTTTTTGAAGATTTTTCGAATTTTTCAAATTTTTATGGATTTTGAAAGTTTTATATTTTTCTATTTGATTTTTGAAGGTTTTATAATTTTGTATTTTGTTTTTCAAATAAATATTTACAAGAGATAAATTAGTTTAAGAGAATGATGAAATGAGTACCGAGATAAAGATATCGTTCAGCACGTTGTAGAAGAAAGGAATCAACATCTCTTAAACTTTCGCCACCAAAGCATCCGAGGCTTCTAAGAAAATCGTCTGACCATGAGCCTTCTCAATTTGAATCTTTGGTAGCTTCCCCCGAAACTGACAAACATCGAATAAAGACCATTTTCCTAAGAATTAGAGTTGAATACAAAGCGGTCTCATTGATTGACGCTCAGCACCCTGAAGAACACGAGAACACCGAAGTAACAAGTTGAAACATTGATCATCTCAGTAGTTATCAGATCCGGATTAACTGATTACGACCGATCACATGAGCCTGTTGTGCATCCCCGATGTACACCTTACTCTTCGAGATTGACCAGTTGTCTAGTTAGGGGAACAATATATCAACATCTTCATTATACCAAGTGCATTCCAGTTATATAACATATAACCAATCAGCACATAATGTACACATGTACCCAACAAGAGTAGAGACGATGACATCCATGTAACATGTTGAGTCACTAATCATCTCTGTGGATGTCAACTCTGAAATAACTGAATTAGCTCGATCAAGTGAACATGTTGTGCATATAACCGGAAGCACTTTATCATAAACCGTATATAAGATGTCGATAGGCAGTATCATCTCACGTTCCAAATATTCTTCTCACATTTCTTCCAACTGAACACTGAAGTAACAAAAAAAACCAAAGGTCTCCAGAGACCACTTCCCCCAAATAGTTGGAATAATATATCCTTCCCCCAAATAGTTTTGATACCTCAGAATCAGCAAAACATAATCAATCCATAAACTTGAAATCTTGTGAGAAGAACTCAAATAGCCCAAGTGAATCCTGTGAGAATCAACTGCTACATAAACTCTCTCTGACTATCTTTATCAACCCATATGTAGACAATTTGAAGTGACCACTGTTGAAGAAAAACCCGATATACTAAACTTGAAACTGAAGTCGAATTCCCCGCATTTGTGTCTTAAGCTTGTACTTAAAGATGGAAGAACGGTGTCGAGAATCTATGCTTCAAGCAAATCTCTAAGTACTCACTACTCAAACAAAGTATGAGACATTAACACCTCTTGCGATTATCCACACCGTCATATGCGTGTGACACTGAGTAAAACAAAGTAACTCCTAATAGTGATAGTTAACCAGGTCTTCAACCATCCACCTCGACTGCTGGTAACTAGATAACCCAAGTCTTCAACTCAAATTCTTAAGCCCGAGCAAGTTATCAAATAAGAACACGCCTTTGTGAACGTCAACTTCAACCTCAAATAAGTGATAAATGAGTAACTTCGAAGTAATCAACTTGTGTCAAATGTCCAACACGTGAATAAACATACAATCGGATGTACATTGACCCACTGACTGAACCGGAGCAAATGATTCCTCAACATCAATGCATTCTTCCTTAAGGTATACATATAGAAACTGATATGGAAGATTTACCAATTATGTTTTTAAGCGGATGAGGAAGTCATTTTCCTTAATGTTCATGTGGTTGATTTACAGAGTGCACATTTGGAGAAGAACAATGAAACAATGATCCGTGTAGATTTGGCAAAGGAGTACCAAAGAGCGGATCACTATTCATGAGTGCAACTGCAATGATAGTCATTAGCAACGCCTTGTGAAGTAACTGGAGACAAGGTTTCTTGAGAATTCCAAGAAGTACTTCTTAGATGGTGAACCAGTTGAGTCAATAGAAACCAGAGCATGAGCTTCAGAAGCTGGATGATCAACATTCGTCGGAGGTTAAAAGTACTCATCAAACATATCTTTGAAAAACAATGAATCCCAAACAATGAATCCCAATTATCCTTAGTAATTGAAGCATTAGGCGTTGGAGGAGTGTCATCAAAAATAAGCAATGAATCATTGCTAAAGAATCTGAGCAAGTCTAATTGGGGATTAAATTTTGGCTTTTCAATCTTCCCCAATTAGTGCTCTCCCCTAAACTGACGAAGATTTTCAAGTGTTCTTCTCAGCCCGGATTAAGAAGAAGTCTTTAGATCATCAAATGCAATTCGTCTTTAGTCTTCTAATCATGTAGATTTCAAATGTAGATTAGACTGTAGACTCGACCTTCTTCAAGATTATCCGAATGGGGAAATAGACAGTTAACATCTTCTTCACACCAAAGGCATTCCCGTTAACTTGTAAATAGCAAATCCCCTTAATTAGAATCCCTCCCAATCAAACAAGAACAGAAAGATGTTCATCAAAGAAATCAGCCCAGCAACTAGAAGCACTTTGTCATTTAATCATATCAGCCCGTGTGAAGATGTCAACCAACGGCTCTTAGACGAAACTACATGTGAAGATGATCTGATAAGAAGAATCTCGGTTCTTACATGGGTTAGGAGCCGTTTGACCATATATTCTCAAATATCAGTCAACCATGCAAAAATTCACACTTCTTCTCCCCCTCAAGAATTGCATACAGAGATGCCATTCTTGATTAACCAAGTGATTATCATCCAAATGTCTTATATTCACACTTATCCCCCACAAAATTAGCACATGATGTCGCCATCTTCATTATATTGAGCAAGAGGAATAAGAGTAATTATCAGTAGTCTGGTTCATTTGATGACTGAAGCGCATGGAAAAAGCATGAAGCATGTTGATGAAGAATGTCGATGAGAATGGTCATAAACATGAAGATTTCTCTTCTTAAGAAGATAAAGCGCACTGAAGCGTACACCTTTCTTTTCTTTGAGGAACGGGGCCTGAAGTGTTATCTGCAGACGCCATAATGATGAAGTACGAGGCCTGAACTGATGTGAACAGACGTCATTGTTAAGAGCCCAGTCATATGTTTAGAGCCGCCCGAATCCAAATACCAAGGGACGATTTGTACGACCTGCTTTGGACAACAGACGAAGACAGAGAATTGGAAACATTGGATCCCCACGTGCTGATGGGTTCCTTTTGGTTAGCACAAACAGTCTTTAAATCAGCAGAAACCCTAGATGCAATGGCATTATCCCTAGGAGCTGAACTAGTAGAGGCATCAGACTTAGTCAAATGACATTTTGTGCTTAATGGGATTATTCTACCAGTTGGCTTCCAAACCTTAACAGGCACTATTCTCGGCATAGTGGATCTAGTTAAAGAGCAAGGTTTGCCATTCGTGAACATTCGACCTGTTGGCTTCCACTGAAATCCTACATTGGTAAAAACCTTCCCTGTAGGTTTCCAGGATTGCTTAATCTGTTTTGCTTTCCAAATTTTCTTAACTGGGGTATGATTCTTAGATCTCAGAAATAACACATCACATTTATCATGATTACCAGAAAATAAACATTTTTTACATGTTTTGCAGACAGCATAAGGCCTCGAATTAATTTCAGTAAGCTTAGAGCTAATACTAGAACTAACACGATTCTTTTTGTTCAAATCAAACTTCTTGTCCCTATGGTGTTCTTTTACTTCCTTATCATGATCACTTTTAGTTTGCGTAATCCTATCCTTCTTTGCATTGCTTCTAGGTTTTGACCCGCTAACTTTAGTGTCAATCTTAACATCTGTAGAAGTAATGATGGGAACATTACATGGCTTCACTACTTTCTGCATTCCTGGTCTAGAAGTGCTGGGATCTGAAATTCTAGGAGGCACATCAAAGGTTGCTTGCTTGAATTTCGACATGGAACAAGGCATATCAAGGGTCACATGCTTGGCTTTAGGAATAGAACAAGGCACAACTATTCTATCTCGCCTATTGTTAGATTTCGGACTTGTGACAATTACATACTCTAAGAGTTCCTGAGATCGTTTGGCATCCATGCAGGCATAGGCTATAGTACTATCAAAAGGTTTTTCTAATCTTTCATCTTCAACAATCTCACGGAGACCCTTCAAACTTTCCTTAAGGTATGAGAGGTATGCTTTATGTGCAAGTTCATTATTCCTAATGGGCGGAGGAATATATAACATATCGATAGCATATTTATCACAATCAGAAACCTTAGGAACAGAGTATTTGCAATTGGGGATTGGGAACTTTCCTTTCACCTCACGCTTCAGATTCTCAATATCGTTAAGTAAAGAAGTTATCTTTTCAATTTGTTTATCATGATTAACTTTAAATGAATCACATAACTCTTTGTTTTGATCATTAACCTTTGAAATTTCAGCTTTAAAACAATCATTTTCCTTTTGCAAGTTATCAATTATGTTTTGAAGTTGGAAATTCTGAGAATCTAAAGGTGGAGGCATATGGGAACCAGTCACATCCTTCTTTTCACCTTTCAGTTGTGAAATTTGGGCTTTCAATCTTTTGATCGTGTTATAATGAGCTCGAATTTGTTCATCACGTTTGCTAATTTCAAAAACTGCATCAAACTCAGGAGCATCAGAGGATGTCTTGATATTTGAGGTTTTAACATTTTCTTTGAGATGTTGATGTTTTAATTGCAAAGCAAGATGTTCAACTTCTAATTTAGAATAATGTTTGACCAAGTTATCATGATCATCCTGTTCTATTTTCTCATGCAATTTTGAATTTGTTGTTTCAAGCTCAATGACACGATCATGGGAGACTTTCAGAGCAACAGATAATTCATGAAATTGAGAAGCATTAATGGAACAATTTGTAGCAGTGAAAAACACATCTTGAGCAATACATTCAGAAATCAGATTCTCATTCAGTGTATGCAAGTTCTTCCTTTCAATCTCACTATATTTTAATTCTCTCTCATAGTCACTAACCTCAACAATCATTGCATCAAATACCTTTTCCATTTCTTTAATATCAGAATGCGTCCCCTTTTTAAGACTCTCAAATTGATCTTTTAGTTGTTTAAAGAAAGGCATGACCTCAGTTAAATAGCATTCTTTAGTTTGCTCAAAACCCCTTTCCCCTTCAGTTATACCGGTGGGTGTGATCCTTTTCTTACAAGTTTTCTCAAAATCAACAAATAGTTGAAAGATAACATATTCACTGATTAAGGTCTTGCTTTTAGTGGCAAGAGATCTAGGAACTAAGTGCATTGGTGTATTAGGAGGATACACAGTTGATTTAGGCAGTTTCCTACAAGGGGGATTCTTTTCAACAAGATTTTCAGCTTTTTGCATTTCCATATCCTTTTTCCAGAACACTTGTTCAGGGGTTAATAGAGTCTGAGGCTTAAACTTGTTCAAGGAGATCCAATTTTCTTTAGTGTAATTATGGGGTTTGATCGTTATGTTATTCTTTTTACACTCAGGATCTTCTAACTTCTTATTCATTTTCTCCCTAGTGACTTCATCAGATTTCTTATCTTCCTCAGTGCACTCAACGCAACTAGGTTTCTGCCTAGGCTTAAGGATTTCATTACCATCATAAAGCACCTTATGAGCATTTCTAGCCTTTTTAATTACCTCTGGATTTGGTTCCTCAACAAGGGGAATGCTATGCTTATCGCTTAAGACTCGATGCTTAGTGATCATGTGAGCAGTTTGAATGGTATTCCCTTGTACGTACAACTTATTTTCAAGCTTGTTTTTCAAAGTTTTTAGATTGGAAAAATCATTCAAAAGTTTTGATTCCTTAGCTTTGAATTCTTGCTTAAGCATTTTAACATTTTCTTGAAGTTCGTGTTTTTGCTTAGCAGTTTTGGAAAGCTTTTCTTGTAAGGAGTTTAACTCTTGTTTTAATACTTCTTCTCTAAAATTACTTTTTCTAATAATTGTACGCATTTGGATATCCATGTCCTGCTCACGAGTGGTAAGTTCAAACTTAGCACGTTGTTCAACTTGATCCTTATAGGTATTGAGTTCAGTGGTCAAGGAATCATCAGGCACAAATGCAGTGTACTCATGCAATCCATAATCATCATTTTGAGAAGAAGATGCATACCTAGGTACTGCAGAAACTTTCATGAAAGTTTCCTCTGCATTAACGTGCACAGGTTGTGGCCGGTGCATCTCTATCTTGGGTACATCCGAAGCTTCCATGTAGCGTTCCTTTGCATTAGCTTGCACGGGTTGTGACTGGTGCACCTCTCTCTCTTGTGGACATGAGCATGAAGATTCTATTTTAGCATTGTCCGACTCATCATTATTTGTTTTCTCTAACATTCTGCATTCAGCACCACCCGATTCTTCACCAGATACATTACCCAACTTATCACAACAATTTTTCAACTGCACGTGACACTCATTCACGTCTTCATTCTTTTGTGCAGATTCTTCAATGAACTTTTTCATATTATCCATGAGTTGGATAAATGTCTCAATGAATTCCTGAATTTCCAGTCCACTATGTTTTTTGAAGGAAATTCCAGTCAAGTGTTGATTGTAATCTGCTGAATATTCCCCACTGATGAATGGTTGAAATTGTTTGTAGATTACTTGAAGAGCTGCACTGGAACCATCTTTTTGAACTTCTTCATTGGTAAGTTGCAGCTTTAAATGCTCTAAGTTCAACAGCAAGCTTCTTGTCAATGTAGGTAAGTCCTGGCGGAAAAGAGCACTACATGTTCGATCCCCAGCTATGGATAACAACTGTATGAGGTGCAGATGAAGTAGTTGATAGGGCTCAATGCTGCATTCCATTTGCATGGCATTCTGTAGCAGGTGCAATTCATTCTCATTGTACTCAGAACATGAAGATCTCACATCCTCGTTGTTTAATTCAAACATCTTTAATCGTTCAGTGTAGCATCCATTATCATTATTATCCACAACATCATACAATTTAAGCACTTCTGAAATCACTGGGTCAGTAGAGTAAGACATGATGTGGTAGAATGCACGGGATTTTACCAGTCTATGATTTAAACCGAGAAATAGAATCTTTCGCGGGATTTTACTAAAATCAAGACTAAACCATTAAGCAATGACCAATGGAATGTGTTAAGACGACTAATGGATCGACACAATGATAGACAATTGTGTGTTAGGTCTTATGATTGTTTGTGGGATAAGCAGAGATGTTGTTTGGTTGTGATTCAGATTGGTTTATGCCCGTTTTTCCTGAGAAATTTAGGTCTAAAAACTTAAAAACCTCAATAACTTCTGTTCGGAGCGGATTTAGACCTCGAAGATTGACCCGAAAGTACATTTAGTTAGTTCAGCGGTCTATTCTCCTCGTTCTCACGGTCGTTTTGATGGGTAGAACGCTGAAAACGGAGTTACGGTTCAAAAGTTATGGCCGTTTGAAGTTTTGACGGGAAAAATCAACCAAGTCGCTACGAATTCTTGAACCAAGTCGCTAACAACTAATTCGCTACACCACTAAGTCACTAGAGTTCCAAGTCGCTAGCCAGATGTAAGTCGCTAAGTAGTAACTCGCTACCCCTCAAGTCGCTAGCAAAATTTTGGCAGTAATTCGCTACACAAGTCGCTAGAAATGCAAGTCGCTAAAGAGCAACTCGCTACAGACCAAGTCGCTACCACCAAGTCGCTACTCGTAGTGGAGAATCCACTACTTGTACTTTAACTCGCTAGATCTAACTCGCTAGGTTTAAAACTGTAACTCGCTACAATTTTGTGAAGCAAGTCGCTATGAAGAAAGTTATCCGTGAACTAAGTCGCTAGCATGAAAAACCATATAAACTTCACTTTTCAATCCAAAAACAACCCAACCAAGATGATTCAAGCTTACCAAATGAAAACCTAAACACTTGTGATGATTCTAAACATAAAAGTACTAACAAAATTCAAACTTTAACACAAGAAATCAACCAAATGATGCAAAAACCACTAAACTTTTTCAAACTCAAAAACCACCTAAAAACCACTAGAAATCCAAAGATGTGCAAGATATGATCTAACCATGGCTCTTGATACCAATTGTAAGATATAACTTTTCACATACACATCAAACCATAACACAAAGTAGCATATAGATGGAATTCTAGAGAGAGAAAGTTAGAGGTTTAGGGAACTTAGTGAGAGAAAGTGAAAGATATTATTATGAGCTCCAACTCTCTACCTTGGGAGGTAGAGAGTATTTATAGTCTTACATAAATCGCCACACTTTGGGCTGTGGATCAGGCATACAGTGGGTAAAGACCCGTCCGTCCTCCACGGTGTTACTTAACTAAATACTACTTAACTTAAGAATTACTACGACTACGAGCTTTCTAACGATTACATATACTTGAGGTGACCGACTCTTTACTACTGGGAATTTTTAATTCCTAACAACTTGTATTCATATATTATTTTTTTTTCTTTTACTTTCCTGTGTAGAGCTTATACCAAGCTTTTGCAAGCTTCCATTCCATCCAAGTTAAGCTCAAAAAGCTTAACTGTCTAAACCTTAAGCTCACACTTGTACACTATTTCAGTCCATTTTCCTGTTTATATTTATCCATTGGACTTTTGTATATTTTATTTTATCTTTTGTTTCATGTTTATAGCTTATTTCAAGCTTATTCTAAGCTTAAGTCTCAATAGTTAAGCTTATGCTTGACTGTCTTGAGTCATGAGCCCATGAATTGCTTATTTCTTAGTTTGTAACTTTTTGTTTTCATTTAATCATGTATAATATCATTGTATAATTAATCCAGAAAAAGAAAATACCAAAAAGAACCACTTTAAAGCTAAGTGATAGCTTCTCCTTAGAAGCTTATTTGCTTATTAGCTTATTTTCATTAAGTACATATAGTTTTTATATTTTTCCTAGCTTCTTTTATTTATTTTAGAATTATGTAAAAAGTTTTAGATTTTTCTTTATTCATTTATTATTCTTAATAAAATAATAATAGTTTTTAGTAATTAATAATAGTAAATAATTCATAATAAATAGAATAATTGTGTAAAAAATACATTTTCAGTTTCAAAAATTATTTTATAATATTTTAGATTTTTCAGATTCTATATTTCATTTATTTAAGTTAATTTTAGATTTTCTTATTATTTAATTCATTATTAAATACATTTAATTCATTTTTAATTTATATTAATTAATTTAATAGTGTAAAAATTTATTTTTTACGTTTTTAGGTTTCTGATTGCACGTTTTTAACGACATAGCTGTGACAGAGCTATCACTATTCACATTCCTAGTGTTAGTCAATCAGATTCCTGTTTTTGTTTATTCAATATCATTTCTGCACACACATTCGTTGTATTACAGTTTACACACCTCGTTGGGACTTAACGACCCGGGGATACACTAAGCTCCTCTGGATTTAATTGCATTTCGTTTCTAGACTGTTTGACTTTTATTACGGTTGACCATTCACAAGTGGTTAGCTTGTGTGATAAAACTTGACAGTTTGGGACCCGATCAATAACGTCTTGTCAAGTTATAAAATACTTTATGCTTATATATATTGAAACAACATCCCACGATAGTCGTTTAGAAATAGAACAAGAATTTATAGTTTTTCGTCGTAAAATAATATACTTTAACAACTCATGAAAATGACTAAGTAACCTCGCGAAGCTTAGTCGCAAAATAGTGAATATATAAAGTGTTAGTGTTGAAGAAAAATAGTTGTAATCGTCGTAATTCAAATACGTATATCTTGAGCGTTATAGGTCCGTTTTCTACGATTTATATATCCTTAGTTTCGTGTTAATGTATACTAATATATATTGATAAATCGAATCATTTAGATTATGTTTAAAACTCGATTTTGCCCCTTAAAAATCCCTTGACAGCTTACATTATTTCAAAAAATTAGTTTTCCGTCGTTAAACTTAAAATTAACGTGTCTTTTTCGTTATAAACTCGTTTTAACCAGTTCAAGCGACCACGGTTTCGTTTTAAAGTCTATTTTCTGAAAATATAAACCAAAATAATCCATGGCCTTCTGAAATTTCCAGATTTTATAAAAATGGACAGACCTCAATTATTTGTTGTCGAAAATGATTTTTCTAGTTCAAAGCTTGTACTAAACCCTTCCAATCAACACCAAAACTATTCTAAACCTACCATACACCTTCTTAGGGTGTCATGGGTTCCTAAACCTCATCAACAATGATAGGTTTCATAAGAACACTAGTAGGATAGTTTAAACTAATAATAAGTAATAAAAACAAGTTGCTTGGCTGATCCTCAACAAAGAAAGGAGAGGGTTTCTTGCATTTTCACCTTTTGATATGTGTATGTATGTGTTTTAAATGAATGTAATACTTGTATTATACAAATATCTATAAAAAATGAGTATGTGTACATCTATTAGGGTCAAGATTTTAATAAAAATGGATGACTAAGGGGGGTGGTCGGCAAGGGTATTTTGGGGAAAAGGGTTTTGTATTTTTGATGTCTAAATGTGTATAAAGTTATGTATAATGTGTATTTTGTACATATAATTAATTATTTAGTGTAGCGTTAACTAGAAATTGATTTTAACGGAACAAAATAAAATATATCGAAGTCATAAAAATTATAAAAATACATTTTTCGAAGTATCGGGTGAATAAATAATTATTGAATAGAATTTACAAAAACCGTCGTAAATATATATATAACAATTTATATATCAAAATAAATTCAAAACATCGGGTAAACTTATAATATGATTTTTATAGTCTTAAAATGAGTATAAAAATATATTAGAATAATTGTTGGAAGTGTCGGATCAATTTTTCAAAATAAATGATCGTGCGATAACGTTTATTTAATGAATAAATATACGTTAATGAAATATGCAAACCCATGCATGAACTAATATGAGAATGATCTTACTGATGATATGTAGACTAACTCTAGTCTATATGTAATGTTCTCAATGATGTTTCATTAATACGCAGCTAAACCCTTACGGTTACGCGAATTTGACACTCGTAAACCTAGTTTACGAAAAATGATGAATAGTAAATCATGAATAGTGATTTTTCTCCGGGAATGAATAGTGTTTCGTAAATAGTAAAATTTTAAAATAACCTCTCAAAGTCGCAAACTGACTTAAAAAACGATGAATAGTAACAAGTGACTAGTAAATTCCCGAGATGAATAGTAAATTTGAGAAATGACCTGAAATTACGAGTTGTCACATTCGCCCACCCGAAAAGGAATTCAGTCCATGTTGGTTTCTACGGTGTTATCAGTGAAAAGTTGAGGATATTTGAGTCTCATTTGGTCTTCCCGTAAACTCGGGACCTCGGGACCTCTTCGAGAATTCCAGCGAACTTTCACGATAGGAATTCGACTCTGCTTCAACTGTTTGACCTCTCGGTCCATGATTTCTGCTGGTTCCTCCACGAAATTGAGTTTATCATCGAGTTGAATTTCTTCTAATGGGATTATGAGTGATCATCTGAAAGACATTTCTTGAGGTTTGAAACGTGAAATGTGTTATGTACATGGCTGAGTTCTGACTGAAGCTCGAGTGGATATGCTACAGGGCTAACTCTATTCAAAATTTTAAATGGCCCAATGTACCTCGGGTTCAACTTCTCGTGTTTTCCGAATCGTATCACTCCTTTCCAAGGTGATACTTTCAACATAACCTTGTCGCCAACTTGAAATTCTAATGGTTTGCGTCATACGTCAGCGTAACTTTTCTATCGGCTTTTGGTAGTTCTGAGTCTATCTCGGATCTGAATTATCTTTTCTGTTGTTTCACGAACCATGTCTGGACCAGTGAGTTGTGCATCACCAACCTTGGCCCAACAGACAGGTGATCGACACTTTCGACCATAGAGTGCCTCGAATGGTGCTGCTTTTATGCTGGTGTGATAACTATTATTGTAAGAGAATTCGATAAATGGCAAATTGTTAGCCCAACCATTTCCAAAATCAATCACACATGCTCTGATACCAATCTGTCACACCCCCAAAATATCTGTTTTGCAGTGGAATGGAATTCTTGGGGGATGACTGCCATAGCATCACAGTTACAGTTATATTGAACGACCTAAAGTATCGTTTTAAAAACACATCGTTTGATATATATTAAAACATTCAGAGTTACAAAAGATAGATCCCAAAAGGTAGTCAACGTTTGCGGAAATAAGTTTGTTACAAACCAAACGATGTTTAAAAGTGCCATAATATACAAGTGAGACGCATCGTCACCGCGACTCTATGATAAGTCCTTATGCATGCCATGAAGTATATGCCTTAGATACCTGAAAATACATTGCTAAAACGGTCAACAATAATGTTGGTGAGAAATCATAGGTTTATGAAAATGTTTCATATGACTACCACAAGTATAAGTCATGTATGACAAATATGTCACATAAAAAAGATACAATTGCTATAAGCACATGACACCGAAGCTACACTGATCATGATGTTCACCCCAACAGAGTGTTTGCCAAACAACTCTCATTCTGATATTAAATGAAATGCATCCGTTTGACCAGTTGGAACCACCAACCCGGATGGAGGAGTCACCCTTAATAGATCTATTCACTCACCCTCGCTTACTCCGTAATTAACGGTTCATGATTACGAAATGGGGCTATTCAATTAGCAATGAGGTAACTTAAGCAATGTAAATGAATTTGATATACTTGGGCTCGTAATAAAATGATGTGCAATGTATTCTCCCCCGTAGGTTTGAAATGAATTATAAACTTGAAAGACGGGGCTATGAAAACTCACTTGATACAATGATTATGATGGCAAAAGTGGATACACTGAAATGAGGCGCAATCTCTAACCACGACCTATTATGAATGATATGATCTATTATAAGTCATGTTTTAATGTTGTTCATGCAAACTCATATGATATCCATACCACTTGTGCATTTGAAAATAAAGTTTATCGTCGAAAAATAAGTTTATAACGTCTTGTTAAGTTATAAAATACTTTACGCTTATATATATTGAAATAACATCCCACGATAGTCGTTTTGAAATAGAACAAGAATTTATAGTTTTTCCTCGTAAAATAATATACTTTGACAACTCATGAAAATGACTAAGTAACCTCTCGAAGCTTAGTCGCAAAATAGTGAATATGTAAAGTGTTAGTGTTGAAGAAAAATAGTTGTGATCGTCGTAATTCAAATACGTATATCCTGAGCGTTATAGGTCCGTTTTCTACGATTTATATATCCTTAGTTTCGTGTTAATGTATACTAATATATTTTGATAAATCGACTCATTTCAATTATGTTTAAAACTCGATTTTGACCCTTAAAAATCCCTTGACAGCTTACATTATTTCAAAAAATTAGTTTTCCGTCGTTAAACTTAAAATTAACGTAGCTTTTTCGTTATAAACCCGTTTTAACCCGTTCAAGCGACCACGGTTTCGTTTTAAAGTCTATTTTCTGAAAATATAAACCAAAATAATCCATGACCTGCTGAAATTTCTAGATTTTATAAAAATGGACAGACCTCAATTATTTGTTGTCGAAAATGATTTTTCTAGTTCAAAGCTTGTACTAAACCCTTCCAATCAACACCAAAACTATTCTAAACCTACCATACACCTTCTTAGGGTGTCATGGGTTCCTAAACTTCATCAAAAATGATAGGTTTCATAAGAACACTAGTAGGATAGTTTAAACTAATAATAAGTAATAAAAACAAGTAAAAGTGGTATGAATACATATAATACTTGCATGTTTTTCTTACTAGATCATAAAAATAGATCAAATATGATTATGAAAGAGTAGTAAAAATTATGAGAAGCTTACTAGTAGTATAATGAGGTTTAAAGTAACAAGGTACTTAAGTACTTCTTGGTTTTTATTTCAAAACCTAATATAGAAGTATACTAGAGTTGTGTAATCACTTGATCTTGAAAAATCTTTGGTTTCTTCTTCTTTTTCTTGCTTGGCCGATCCTCAACAAAGAAAGGAGAGGGTTTCTTGCATTTTCGCCTTTTGATATGTGTATGTATGTGTTTTAAATGAATATAATACTTGTATTATACAAATATCTATAAAAAATTAGTATGTGTACATCTATTAAGGTCAAGATTTTAATAAAAATGGATGACTAAGGGGGGGGGGGGGTCGGCAAGGGTATTTTGGGGAAAAGGGTTTTGTATTTTTGATGTCTAAATGTGTATAAACTTATTTATAATGTGTATTTTGTACATATAATTAATTATTAAGTGTAGCATTAACTAGAAATTGATTTTAACGGATCAAAATAAAATATATCAAAGTCATAAAAATTATAAATAAGTATCGGGTGAATAAACAATTATCGAATAGAATTTATGAAAACCGTCGTAAATATATATATAACAATTTATATATCAAAATAAATTCAAAACATCGGGTAAACTTATAATATGATTTTTATAGTCTTAAAATGAGTATAAAATATATCAGAATAATTGTTGGAAGTGTCAGATCAATTATTCAAAATAAATGATCGTGCGATAGCGTTTATTTAATAAATAAATATACGTTAATGAAATATGCAAACCCATGCATGAACTAATATGAGAATGATATTACTGATGATATGTAGACTAACTCTAGTCTATATGTAATGTTATCAATGATGTTTCATGAATACGCAGCTAAACCCTTACGGTTACACGAATTTGACACTCGTAAACCTAGTTTACGAAAAATGATGAATAGTGAATCATGAATAGTGTTTTTCCCCGGGAATAAATAGTGTTTCGGGAATAGTAAAATTTTAAAATAACCTCTCAAAGTCGCAAACTGACTTCAAAAATGATGAATAGTAAAATGATGAATAGTAACCAGTGAATAGTAAATTCCCGATATGAATAGTAAATTTGAGAAATGACCTGAAATTACGAGTTGTCACAGTATGTTTCGACGATAAATTTCATTTCAAAAAATGTACAAGTGGTATAGATTACATGTGAATTTGCATGTACGACATTGTTTCATGACTTACATCAGAACATATCATTCACATTAGGTTGCAGGTAGAGATTGCACCTCATTTCAGTGTATCCACTTTTGTCATCATAATCATTGCATCAGGTGAGTTTCATGGCCCCTCTTTTAGTTGTTTTGAATTACTTTTGGGGAGATACATGCTCAACTATTTTCATTTACTTTCATAAGTAGTCTAAACTTTTAGGGATTACCGTGAGTTTTATAGCCCCACTTTCTGTTACTTAATTGTTTTATTAAACTCTTTGGGGGAGATACATGCTCAACAACTTTTATGACAATCACAATTATTTACAAACTATATGTTTATCTGAGCTGAATGTTTTATTGGTACTAAGTAACCTATTAGTATAATATTGATCTAACTGACTTGGATAATATCGAACTAACGGACTTGGTATAATATTGAACTAACGGACTTGGTATAATGTTGAACTAACGGACTTGGTACAATCATGAACTAACAGACGTGTAACTATTTGAAACTATACTATATTTTGTGCAATGGGTTGTGAACACACATGTTACAAGTTTTGTATGGGCGGGACTTGCAACTGAGTGGATTTACAATTCCTTTGTGTTGTGAATGTTCTTTAAAGGCTTTTCATGATAAACCAAACTCTATGAACTCACTCAACCTTTGTGTTGACACTTTTAGCATGTTTCATCTCAGGTATTTAGCATATCATCATGGCTTGCATGGAGTCGTTGAGTTGACGCGTCTCACATGGATTTTATGCACTTAACTATCGTTTGATTGTAACAAACTCATGTTGGTACTTTTGGAAATCTTTTGGGACCTATGTTTTGTAAACTCTGATTATTTTACTTAATCAAACGATGTATTTTCAAAATGACACTTTAGGTCGTTCAATATAACTGTAACTGTGATGCTATGACAGTCATCCCCAAGGTATTCCATTCCGCTGCAAAACAGGTAATTTGGGGGTGTGACAGATTGGCATCAGAGTAAGAGTTATAGAGAACTAGGTTGTATCATTGACCCTAGACTATAACTACATCATCATAGCATCTCATCATTTCATCATAAGTGCATATTCACTATGAATGCGGTTTCGTATGTACATTTTGCGAGTTACTTACTTTCATTTCAAATCGATTGTCACATAGATGTCTTCATACACCCATTCCATTATCCTTTCTTCAGATTCCAACATGGAGAATGCCTTGTCATTCCCTATCATAATTTTTAACATCAGCTGACTCATCACCGATAACATCGGATGCCGAGATGAAGCCTTCAAGGAGGGTGAAGTCACTCTCACTCCCCTGTCTCACCATCAACATGTCGTGTTAGAAACTATTCACACATTAAGTCACTAAATCGTCATACATTTGAAGCACTTACGACATCTCATAACCCATATCCTAGGAATTCGTCAATCATTTTGAAAAATAACCTCAAACTTATCACCTCCTATCACATCTCTTTAGAGCGTTTATTCTTAACATAGGACTTTGCTACGTCTTACCCTTCCTCTTATTTTGAAGAGTTATGGCGCCAAAGAAAGCTGCACCAGTTATGACACAAGCTGTTATCCAAAAGTATTTAGAGGATGGTATAGCTCGAGCACTAGGGAAAGAACGAGCGACGGTAGCTGCTGCTGCCGAGGCTGCGGCTGCTGCTGAAGCTGCCAGACTTGCTGCTGCAGGAGGGTATGGAGTTCAAAATTGTACATACAATGACTTTAAGAACTGTGATCCCACAAAGTTCAAAGGCACAGAAGGAGCCACTGCGATGATCCGTTGGTTTGAGAAGATATAGTATGTATTTCTTCTATGCAATTGCCCAGATGACTGCAAGGTGAAGTTCACTGCTGGTACACTCTTAGATGATGCAATGTCATGGTGAAATTCTTATGCGCAGCCTATTGGTATCGAAAATGCTTACAAGCTCACGTGGGATGAATTCAAGAAGCTGTTAACTAAGAAGTATTGTCCACGCACAGAGGTGAAGAAACTAGAAATAGAATTTTATGAGTTAGTGACTATTGGTTATGACATCGAGACTTACATCAGAAGGTTTCAAGAGTTGGCTGCTCTTTGTCCAACTATGGTTTCGGACAATGAGAAATTACTGGAAAATTTCATTGGAGGACTTCCACAAAGTATTCAAGGATATGTAACTTCTTTCGATCCACAAACAATTGAAGAGACTATCAGGATAACTCAAAAACTCATGGCTCAAGTTGTGAAAAGGGAAAACATTATCAACGGTAACCACAACAACAATAACAACAATTACACCATCAACAACAACAACAACAACCAAACTAGCAACAAGAAAAGGAAATGGGAAAATGACCAGGGAGGTTATAATAACGACAACCAAAACCATAACACTAACCATCAACAACAACATAATAGAAGACAAGAAGCTGCAATAGTTTATGTCGCTGCACCAACACAAGGCAAAGGTTATGTTGGAACCCACCCACTATGTAATCAATGTAAGTATCATCACTGGGGTGTTTGCCCTGCTAAGTGCTACAGCTGTCAAAAACTGGGACACCTTGCCAGGGATTGTAGAGGCAAGACCATAATTACCTGTTTCGGATGTGGGGAGCAAGGACACTATCAGAACCAATGTCCCCAAAACCAAGGTCAACAAGTTGAAGGTGCTCATGAGAGAGCATATATGTTAGAAGGAGGAGAAGCTCACCAGGGTATCAACAACGTGGCAGACTGAAGAAGTTTAGAAATTAACAGTCTTATTTCCTTATGCACTATGTCGTACTAAGTCTATGTCTTCCTTTCTGATTTGTTATCACTTACAAAATTTTTACTTCCTTTTACTTAAGCTGCCATTTTAACGACATGGCTTAAATCTGTTTAAACATTAAGAGTTATAACAACTAAACCGAACGCCACATTATCGTTCCTTAATTATACATAGCCTAGCTAACTATGTCTAACTCTGGAGGGATCATTGATAACGCTACACGCGTCGTTCGGGGTCAAAGGAACTTCCTTTTCGTCGAGCAAGTTTTTCAACACCCTAGGCAGTGAACCTAATCGTTGTAGTGTAGTATTAGGGTAAGCCACGGGAATTGATATCGTTCTCTAGGGGAATAGGAATGCTAGTGAGGAGTTACTACGCTAAGGTTGGGGTTGAGGAAGATTATTTTTTTTTATCTTTTTTATGTTTTTTTAGGAAATGGAAAGGTACGAATCTCGGGGTTTGGATTTAGGGGGTTGGTATTTCTACCGATTACTCTATTATCTAATTATCTAATTAACTAAGGTGAGGATAGTCTATGTCTATTGTTGTGTGCTCGTATGATAGTTAAAGATGTGTTTACCTAGATGCTACTACTCCCTAGTTATCTCCTATTGATGGTTGAATTGTCACGTCCTTATTCTTAACGCGTTGTGTTTTCTAAGGTTGTAAGGTGTGCATTCCCTAACTCTTTGAAGTCACCTTTAAGTGTAGTAAACGAAATCCACTAAGTTATTTATAAACTAACTTTGAGGTTATCTTTGGGTTTAGTAAACGAAATCCACTAAGTCATTCATGAACTATCAAAGATCTATCAAGTATTAAACATAGCGATAGCCTAGTCGCACTCCTAAACCAATTACAATTAAGATAACAGACAACCTAACAATAATTAACAACTAGGTTTCATATATCAAAGCAAACACACAAGTAATTTAGCCGGACATAGTAAACATGCAAGCATACATACAATCAATCAAACATAGGATAGACATAATGATAAATTGAATATATGGATTAAGATATAATCAACAAACCATTACAAGATGTTTTTGGAGTGTTTGAAACCTTCAAAGTTGCTGGAAAAACACCTATCTAATCCCTAGAATCGGAGTTAGGGTTTAGAGCCTACAAAAAGTGAAGTTATAATGTTCTATTTATAGGCAGATTTTCTGTTGGCAAAGGGTGACGACGTCACACCTAAAGAGTGACGGCGTCACGACCACTTTTTCACCAAAGAGTAGATTTTCTCGTTCCGGTCGCGTGGGCTTTTGAATCACCTAAATCCGAGTTCGTATGCAAAAGTTATGGCCAAAACAGTATCAACTACTTCGCGCGCATGTTGCAGCTTATGACGGCGTCACCTTATGGTTGTGACGCTGTCGGCTTCATTTTCTGACGCCGTCTAGATCAAATCTAGGGCGTCTGAGTTGTTATGCCCTATTCTTTTAAAACCAGAAGCCGTCACTTGTAAATGAGCAATTTGGCTACTGAGCCGTCACAAAAGTGATGCGACGTCGTCACAGATAACACATGACGCCGTCTCCTTGTATTTCAGCAGGTTGAGTGTCTCGATTCTTGACTTTGGCCATTTTCTTCGTATATCCGCGCCTTTTCGTCCAAATAAGTGCCATTCTAGCAATTTGCCTTCAAGAGACCTAAAAAGTGAAAAGGAACGATATTAAGTAATAACGGATACAAAAGGGATCAAATAAGGGCTTAAACGACCCCTCAAAAAGGTACATTTTAAAACCTTATCAAATATCCCTACACTTGGTATTTGCTTGTCCTCAAGCAAATGTGCTTTTAGCCAATTAATTTATAAGTTAGGGGTCATGAAGCATTGGTTTAAAACAATCCACAACACATATAAGCCCCGCAAAAGTCATAACAAGCACGGAAATTACATACTAGCACCTCACATAGGGTGTTTGGATACTCACATCTCTCGGGTGTATATGAAATATAACAAGTTGGAAATGGAAGATAAACACTCATTAACCAGTCCTAGTACATAGATTACCATAGGTTTGAGAATAGATCAAACCTCCATCACTTTGGCGTAAGCACCTAGGAAAGACTATCGCACTCCGATAGCCTAGTCGCACTCCTAAACTATCAAAGATCTATCAAGTATTAAACACAGCGATAGCCTAGTCGCACTCCTAAACCAATTACAATTAAGATAAGAGACAACCTAACAATAATTAACAACTAGGTTTCATATATCTAAGCAAACACAAGTAATTTAGCCGGACATAGTAAACATGCAAGCATACACACAATCAATCAAACATAGGATAGACATAATGATAAATTGAATATATGGATTAAGATATAATCAACAAACCATTACAAGATGTTTTTGGAGTGTTTGAAACCTTCAAAGTTGCTGGAAAAACACCTATCTAATCCCTCGAATCGGAGTTAGGGTTTAGAGCCTACAAAAAGTGAAGTTATAATGTTTTATTTATAGGTTGATTTTCTGTCGGAAAAGGGTGACGGCGTCACACCTAAAGAGTGACGGCGTCACGACCACTTTTTCACCAAACAGTAGATTTTCTCGTTCCGGTCGCGTGGGCTTTTGAATCACCTAAATCCGAGTTCGTATGCAAAAGTTATGGCCAAAACAGTATCAGCTACTTCGCGCGCATGTTGCAGCTTGTGACGGCATCACCTTATGGTTGTGACGCCGTCTAGATCAAATCTAGGGCGTCTGAGTTGCGATGCCCTACTCTTTTAAAACCTGAAGCCGTCACTTGTAAATGAGCAATTTGGCTACTGAGCCGTCACAAAAGTAATGCGACGACGTCACAGATAACACCTGACGCCGTCTCTTTGTATTTCAGCAGCTTGAGTGTCTCGATTCTTGACTTTGGCCATTTTCTTCGTATATCCGCGCCTTTTCGTCCAAATAAGTGCCATTCCAGCAATTTGCCTTCAAGAGACCTAAAAAGTGAAAAGGAACGATATTAAGTAATAACGGATACAAAAGTGATCAAATAAGGGCTTAAACGACCCCTCAAAAAGGTACATTTTAAAACCTTATCAATCATGTTATGTTGGGAGAAATTATTTATAAATCTTAGTGTAAGCAAAATTTTCACATATTCCTACAAGTCAAAGTGATACTCATGGGAGATTCTTCCAATATTTTCTCTATCGCGATGTTTATACACTCTTAATCATAGATAGCCGTAACGACACTTCTTCATGTCTTCTCTCCTCGTCATTCATCACAAACCCTAAACCTGAGAAACCAACACGAACTGAATTCAAAGACAAAATTCCTTTTTGGGTGGACGAATGTGACAAATCGTAATTTCAGGTTACTTATCAAACTTTGAAAATTTCACTATTCATCTCGGGAAATTACTATTCACCGATTACTATTCATCCTTTTTGAAGTCGGTTTGCGACTTTGAGAGGTATTTTTAAAATTTTACTATTCATGAAACACTATTCATTTCCGGAGAAAAATCGTTGATCATGATTCACTATTCATCATTTTCGTAAACCAGGTTTACGGGTATCAAATTCGCGTAACCGTAAGGGTTAAGCTGCGTATTTGTAACACCCCCAAAATTATCGCAGCGGAAGATTGTGTCACTGGGGTATTACTTCATAGTTCACAGCACAAGTTACAGAAAACGACTCTAAATGAGATGTTTTGAAATAAATTATCATTCGATTAAAATATCAGAGTTTACAACAGAGGTCCCACCAGTTTGTAATATCATAAAAAGTACAACATAAAAGTTGTAATGTTTTTCGAATGATAATATATGCATCGTCTTCAAAATATTTTCCGTGCGCCTTCACATGCCATGCCAGCTAATTCCTTTCGAACCTGAGATAACATGCTAAAAAGTGTCAACACAAAGGTTGAGTGAGTTCAAAGGTTTTTAAGCAAAACAGCTGATCACAAGATATCAAGTTTATGAAAGTAGTGGGCTACGTTGTTATACGCCCATAGTGCGTTTGATTGCCTAACCGGTCAATACAAATGATAAAAACCGCATAGGTTTGAAAACAGTAGTGGACAATATAGTTTGTAGTATAATTGCAATGTGTACAATTATCTTCTTGATAGTTATTATTGCTCTAAGCTCATGGCACTCACGACTGAATATTGTATATATATCACCCGGACGATATATATATATATAAATAACTTTCCCCGGGTAGGTATTTTGCCTTATACCTAGATAATCTCAAATATAGTGCGCCTTGTTATTTCCGATAACATAGACGGGTTCGTCAATTCCGATAGGCCTATCCACAATATTTGCGCTCACTCCCAGTGATTAGTGGTCCATGATGTTGGGGACTTTTGGCAAAAACAACTTAGGCATGCAATAATACAGTTAAGGCATTTATTTTGCAAGTAATTGTCCATAATAAAGCATTTTAGCATGTAGTAAAAGCAGTAGCATGTATCTCCCCCAAAAGAGTTTATAAAATAGTTAAAAAAAAGCTGGGGCTATGAAACTCACTGTAGTGATCAGCAACGGAGTGTAACGATATAATGTTTATCAACGGTAGAGTATGACAAGATCACGATCTTTAACGATTACCTACGAAAGCATAGTGATCGCATTTTAGTATAGTGTACGTGATAACATTAAATAGTCCTGAATATTAAGTGTCAATTTCCCCCTTTAATGCTCGTTATATATATCATTTATATGGATTTACACTTGTTTTCCATTGTTTTACACTTTCAGGTAAATTGCGAGCATTGGAGCTAAAGAGACGCGGAAATGGAAACGTTACTAAGGATTTATCACAATATGCTTATTTTGAAGAGGTTACGGCGTAACTCGTCTCCCACATTATGCCGTAACTATTGCGTGACCCTGAAGTCCAACTCATCAAGAGGTTACGGCGTAACTCCTTCCTAAGATTACGACGTAACTCCATTAGGTCAAAAGAGGTTCCACGCCGTTGATACTTACGCCGTAACTACTACATCACTTACGATGTAACCAGGTTTATTGAAGACTATGGCGTAACCACTTATTAGGTTACGCCGTAACTAGCAGATCTAGTGCTTTTACGACAGAATAGAAGGTTACAGCGTAACTCATCTATTGGTTACGCTGTAACCCAGACCTGGCCTATAAACACCCCACAAATTCCAGCATTTCTAATCATCCCATTCCACACACAATACTCTGAGAACATGGCAAAATACTCAAGGAAGGTCTAGGGAAGCATACGGAGCTGTTTCCAAGGGAGAAGTCACACCATTACGATAAGCTTTAGCGTTTATTATTTCTTTTACATTCAATTCATGTATTTCGTACCTTTGAATATTGAATTGATGTGCATGATTAATATGAGCGGCTAAGCACCCTTTGGTGCTAGCCTAGTTATGATTCCTTAATTGTTTTGTTTGCGTTTACCTTTACTTCCGTACAATTATTTCTAAGTGTATGCATGCATAGTTCTTTGGTAGTCACCCCTGGTTCGGTAGTTTTGAATGGCGGTAGAGGCCAATTGCCTAGGAGATATGACCAACTGACCCTAGGTGAGCGGACTGAGACGGGAAGGGTAAGATATGACCAACTGACGACCCTTTCTACTTGTGCGATTTGACCAACTAATCACCTATCGTTTGGATGAACTTAAGAATTGGGGGGTGTAGTGTCTAAGTTCCTAATGGCCGGGCACTCACTATTTAGAATCTAGCATGTAGCGGTACTTAATGACTCGACTTAGGGGACCAGGAACAACAGGACTTATGACGGTGCGCATGATTTCTCCTGTGGTGGCGTCTTTGCTGATAGGTTAGGGCAAATTGACCAAATGTTGTCCTCTCGAATTTGACCCCACCTAAAGTAATTGGAAGTAGGTAGACGTAAACATAACTAGTTAGGAGGATTAACTAGGTTAGCACCACTATTCCTCTGTTGATTTCCTTTCCACCATTTAATTGCTTTTACATTCTGCATCAGTAGTTTAATTAATTAAAACCATATCAAACCATTTATATTATGTGACAATTAGACTTAGTAATTATCCGACACACATAGCTCTTGGGACGACCTCGGCTTTACCATTTACTACACTACACACGACCGGGTACACTGCCCGTTAGTGCATTAGGGTAGACCAAAGGTATAGCAAGACACTATAAATATTAAGACCTGGTCAGTAAAACCTACATCAGTACGATATAAGTGTAGAAGTATATGTAGTTTGTTGGCTCATGATGTTGTACATGGATATTAAGTTAAAGTATCCCTTAAGTGTTTGTTTAGCTTACAACCTTTTTATAAATGACCTCGTACCACCGTTCGGGCTATCAAAATCAAGAGGTCGTGTAGTAATCGCACGATGAGCCATGACACTTTAAATCGTAAATCCACAACTCGTCGAAACGATACCCCTAAGAGGCCTCTTATGATAATGAAATTCCTTACTATTGTTGTACTTGTCATTTATAAGTAAAGTATTTGACGAGACAAATGTTATATAAAACATGTGTCGTGTTTCGTCGAAGACTATTGATTGACTTGTGTGACGATATGATGATATAAGTTGTGTGTCGTGAAGTAGTTTAACATGCCATATGGTCATTCACTTAGTTTGTCAACGTCTAATAAAGTCCAATCTAATGAACAAGTTTTGGAAAACAAGTTTTGGGTTATCAAACCCAAACTAGCCATGCGGCTAAGTTATGGTTAAACAATTTGGGACAACAATAAGGCCATACCAAATGGCTATTTTTAAGTCAAAATACCTTGAGACATCAGCCTTGGCTTAACCTTGGCTTTGTTTTGGCCTCAAAGAATCAAAATACACTAAGGTTTTTTAGCAATGGTTGTTTTCCGGTATACAACAGGTCCGGTTAGTTTTTGTAGTGTTTAGGCTTTGTCGTTCACTTTCTGCTTATGTGCTCCAGAGTTTTTGTAGAAAAAGTCATTCTGAGCAACTTTTGTGTTACACTTTTGCTGATTCGGACGAGGAAAGGGTCAAAAACATGTTTTAAAATCGTATCAGCAAGCTTTTTGTTTCAGCACTATATTTCCTTTTAGTAACACTTAACTAGGCATAACTTTTTAACCACAAGTCCTTTTTAAGTGATTCAAAAGCTCAAGTTCTAGTTTTTACTTTCTCTAATAGCTTCTCAAGCTTAATCAAGTCCAAAGTCCAAATTTTACTTATATCAATCGTCTAATAAAAATTTATTACTTATATTTCATTGCGGAAAGTTTGGCTGCACATTCAGTCCTGCCAAAATGACCATAAGTTGAGTTCTACAACTTGTTTTGACGCGCGGCTTTCGCCAAACTTCAAGTTTAGGTCTTGGCTACATTTCATAAAGCTGAGTCGACTTCCAGAAATGATTAGAACCATGGGCTTTTCCCAAATGAAATCTGGTGTGCAGATATTGACATGTTTTGTCATTTTAGCTCTCATTTACTCATCGGGAGGATTTATGAGGTGCGCCACCCGGCGAAACGACCATAAGACATATATATACAAGCATATATTACTTAATTAACCTCAAAGTTTACTGAGATGATCAGTTTAATCAATCTTTGGGACTGTTGCAGAATTCAGGTTCATAAAACCTACCTAAGGCTTGCTATAGCTTCTTTTCATGTTACAAACTTCATGTACAACATCAATCATGCCATATTACATATATTACTTATATAAAATTACATCCAATAAATATTATTACAACCATATTGAATGTAAATGAAAAGTAACACAAATCTTACAATGATTTGGTTGGAAACAACAAGAATAATCAATCCTAAACCCTTTTTAATCTTCACCCTTGTCTTGAATCTTTTCACCACTTGATTCAAACCTTTATTAACCTCCCAAGAATTCTTTTAATCTCAGCCCTTGAACCCTTGATTATCTCCTAGAATATCTTCCATTTAAACCATGAAATCAAAGACTTGTTTGAAGATAATGAACCAAGAACTAGTTATAACACCAAAACCTACAACTTTGGTGTATAATCTTGTAGCTAGAAATCAAAAGTGATGGTGTTTGAGGCTCTTTGAGGTCACGGCAACACCAAGAGGAGGAGAAGGAAGATTAGTGTTTGCAT
The DNA here is from genome assembly GCA_019973895.1 of Chrysanthemum seticuspe. Classification (NCBI taxonomy): domain Eukaryota; kingdom Viridiplantae; phylum Streptophyta; class Magnoliopsida; order Asterales; family Asteraceae; genus Chrysanthemum; species Chrysanthemum seticuspe. Next base: position 178,996,743 of record BPTQ01000005.1, on the reverse strand, counting down.
GAAGTGAGAATAATAAGTTACTAATGACATATGTGGTGTTATGAGATTGTAAGGATGTAAAGACATATGTCCATGCCAAGGACATGTGTATTTGACGTGGAACAAGTATAGGATTTGGATAGAATTAGTTACTTTAGTGTTAAGTATTATGTGTTATCTCTAGGGAGTGTAGTTTGGTCCCGGTAATTACTAACGTTATGCCCTTAAGTCACGAAACTTAAAATCGGGTAACATAAAAATGTAATACTTATAAAAATATCAAAACTTATCAATATACTTTAAATAAGTATATTAGATGTGTGATAAGTCTATAGGGGTGCTTCTATGTTGTTAAAACCTAATAATGTAGGTTTGAGCACGCGTATTACGTAAAAAGTAACATGTCTACGTAAAAATGGCATGGTGGCAATAGTTCATATAAAATATGACTATTGGTGAATATAGAGTATTTTGAACACCTAGACTTATCGTAGTCTTGTGTTGACCACGAGAAAAGTTTACACGATTAAACTTTCGTAATTAATAAACTAACAACTTTAAATAATTAATAATAGCCAAAGGTGAACAAAAATGTTCAGAGTGTAATAATTCGAAACTGATTGAATTATTTAACTTGGGAAATTACTGGTTACTACCACTTACAGTATTTGCTTTTACGTTACGGTAAAAGTCAAATAGTAAAAAGTCTAAGTCAACTTTTAAGAAGTCAAACGGTAAAATAGTCATTTAACCTTATGAAAATTTACGAGTTGCTACAGCCTCCACAAGTTACAGAAATCATGTCCTCATGATTTAGTTCGTGTTATGAGTTAATGATGTTCCCGAGAAGAGGTGGGGGTACTTCTGTAATGGAACATCGTCACGAAGTTCAGTGAGTGTTATCTGCTAACAGTATATTTGAGTTAATCTTCACGTTCCTATGTGAATTCAGGACCTCTTCTAGAGTTCCATCGAACCTTGAGAATATGAATGCGACTTTGCTTAAGTCATTTGACCTCATGGTCCATGATCTTAGTAGATTTTCCGATAATATCAAACGTAAATCAATCTGGATCCCTTCTAGAGAAATAGGGAGTGTCTTATCAGTATGACACTTCTTCAGAATGCACACACGAAAGGCGGCGTGTAAACTACCAAGTTCAGGTAGTAGCTCGAGTCTGAAAGCTACCGGGCCAATTCTTGCTAATATCGTATAAAGTCCAATATATCTTAAGTTTGGTTTTTCTAATTTCCCCAAATGAATCATACCTTACCGCAACGAGGCTTTCAACAAAACCTTAATCCTATTATGATATTTTGAAGTTTAACCCTTACATCTGTATAACCTTTCTGGTGATAATGTGTGGCCTAATATTGCGGGGCCATGAAGTAAACATTGTACTAGATTCTTTACAAGGATTTCGTGATAAGCAAGCTTATAAATTCTAATCAGCAATTGTGCTAAAGATTGCAAAGCCAAATATGCTGCAAGCATGCTTCTAGACAATGCTTTGTCAGGGTAAAATGTTGTTGCTCAATCTATCAGTATTGAGAATACTCACTAGATTTCCTGGACTAAGTTGAAGAAGTTACAATTCAAGAAGTATCGCCCTTGAAATGAGGTGCAAGAAGTGGAGGTGAAGTTTCCTTGTTGTAAGTGTTGTTGATATCACAACTTATATTCGTCTCTTTCAAGAGTTGGCAGTAGTGTGCCCAATGATGGTCTCAACCAATGAGAGTTTATGGGAAAAGTTCATCTGAGAACTTCTACTTAGTTTTCAAGAAAACGTAACTTCGTTTGATCCCTCACACTGGATGAAACAATTCAGATGTCTCGTAACCAAGTGGATAAAGTTCTGCGAGCTTAGACTGCTCAAGGATCTAACAATAGCAAAAATAACAACAGTGATCAATAATAACAAACGGTGATGAGATGTGGAAAGTGAGAACATTTCGAGAAATATTGTTCCCAAAATAATAGCCAACAAATTGGAGGAGCTCATGAGAAAGCCTATGTGATGGATGATGGGATATCGCACCCAGTTTGTTAGTTCGAGACTGAACTAAGTCCATTAGCTCAAGAGTGTAACAGCTCGTTAGCTCAGTAATATGGAATACTTTGAATTATGCGACTCATGCATAATCAAATTTGTGGCAACCGAATTATGTTCTTGAAACATCTGATTCTATCAGGTCGGGTATCAATTATGTTCTTGAAAAATCTGATTCTATCAGGTCTGGTTTCAATTATGTTCTTGAAACATCTAATTCTATCAGGCCGGGTTTCCATTGACTTTAACCAATTTTGTTAGCTCAACAAACGGTTCAAATGAGGTCTTAAGATTTTTGCTGAGTGGTAAAACACTATCGTGTTTTCTAGATCTTTTCAGAGAATACTTATGATTCTCGAGTCTGAGTTCATACTCATGTCATATCGGATACAAATAAGCCCACTCATTTATAATTCATTACTTACATAAAGAAGCGTCCCAATCTATGTAAGTAAGAAATTATAAACTTATGGTTCGGTGATTTACAATTTCTTTATTTAAATGAAAAGGCGTCCCAGTCTATTTAAATAAGGATATTCCAAATCATCCTACTTAAGAATTTCCGACACAATACTCATACTTAATCGATGAGTTACAAGGCAGTGTACTATAAGACGTCAAAAGTGTTCCAAAAGTACGGAATGAATGTTCACACTCATCTTCAAAGACAAGGAGTAAAATAATCAAAGAGAATCAACATAGCGTTCAAAAGAGTCAGTAAGTTCATCGTTATGAAGTAGTTTTCTCACAATGTTTGAAAAATACCAGTGAGACCATTGTGCAACACACAATGTTTGAGAAATAGATAAAACTATTGTGTATCTCTTAATGTCTGAGATATATTTAGGCCAATTGTGTATCTCACGATGTCTAAGATATGTGTAAGTCAACTGTGTATCTAACGATGTTTGAGATATATCTAAGTCAATTGTGTATCTCACGATGTTTGAGATATATCTAAGTCAATTGTGTATCTCACGATGTTTGAGATATAGGGAAGACCATTGCATACTTACAATGTCTTAATAATAATGAGATCATTGTATCAACTACAATGTCTTAGAAAGTTTCGTAGATCACAAAATCTACATGATCGGGGATATCTGGTTGTGCCATAATGCCTTGGAATAGGCATATGCAGTTATGTTTTGTCAATTGTTTATATAAACAGTCTTTATATAAATAACATAGTATTGTGTTATGGAGTAGGCATGGCGCACGGAATGTTGAAGACAACAATGAGTGATACAAGTTTAATGTAAGATGTAGTTATAGTCTGGGTTTAAATGCAACCGGGTTCTCTATAACTGAAGCTCTGATACCAATCTGTAACACCCCCAAAATTATCGCAGCGGAAGATTGTGTCACTGGGGTATTACTTCATAGTTCACAACACAAGTTATAGAAAACGACTCTAAATGACACGTTTTGAAATAAATTATCATTCGATTAAAATATCAGAGTTTACAACAGAGGTCCCACCAGTTTGTAATATCCTAAAAAGTACAACATAAAAGTTGTAATGTTTTTCGAATGATAATATATGCATCGTCTTCAAAATATTTTCCGTGCGCCTTCACATGCCATGCCACCTAATTCCTTTCGAACCTGAGATAACATGCTAAAAAGTGTCAACACAAAGTTTGAGTGAGTTCATAGGTTTGTAAGCAAAATAGTTGATCACAGGATATCAAGTTTATGAAAGTAGTGGGCTACGTTGTTATACGCCCATAGTGCGTTTGATTGCCTAACCAGTCAATACAAACGATAAAAACCGCATAGGTTTCAAAACATTAGTGGACAATATAGTTTGTAGTATAATTGCAATGTGTACAATTATCTTCTTGATAGTTATTATTGCTCTAAGCTCATGGCACTCACGAATGACTGTTGTATATATATCACCGGAGGATATATATATAAATAACTTGCCCCGGGTAGGTATTTTGCCCTATACCTAGATAATCTCAAATATAGTGCGCCTTGTTATTTCCGATAACATAGACGGGTTCGTCAATTCCGATAGGCCTATCCACAATATTTACGCTCACTCCCAGTGATTAGTGGTCCATAATGTTGGGGACTTTTGGCAAAAACAACTTAGGTATGCAATAATACAGTCAAGGCATTCATTTTGCGAGTAATTTTCCATAATAAAGCATTTTAGCATGTAGTAAAAGCACTAGCATGTATCTCCCCCAAAAGAGTTTATAAAACAGTTAAACAAAAGCTCGGGCTATGAAACTCACTGTAGTGATCAGCAGCGGAGTGTAACTGATACAGTCATGAATGGACAAGGGTCGATAGGTGATGATCTTTTTCTTACAATTGGAAACGAAGCTTACTTGGGCTCTATGGCTCGTTGTGTGTGTATGGTGTCCTGGATTGGGCTCGTCTGATCAAGACTGCTATCAACTTTGACCAATACTTTAAGGCTACTTCTGTTATTAAATAAAGTTAATAAAGGGGCAACAGATGTAATACCTCATTTAGTTTAAAAGTCCTTTCACTTTCTTCCATCTTTTGAGCTGCTTGTAACACCTCTTATGGTTGATCGCTTGGGCTATTTATGGCCATTCTTTTATCTTGAGAAGAATCAATCATCTTTCAAAAATAACAATTGTTTCAGCAATACTTTGAATTATTGTGTATAATTCAACCTCGTCATTGTTTAGGACGTGATTCCTAACTATGGCCTTGATTGTGAGTCAATAGGTCTTGGCTTATAGTCGTGATTATCGAGCTACAGGTCTAGCTTGCCAAATTACTATCCGTGTTCGTATTTCCGCTGTCAATTCATATGAGTATTGATATAATTCTTATCAACGGTAGACTATGACAAGATCACGATCTTTAACGATTACCTACGAAAGAATAGTAATCGCATTTTAGTATAGTGTACGATATACGTGTACAAGTATATGTAGTTTGTTGGCTCATGATGTTATACATGGATATTAAGTTAAGGTATCCCTAAAGTGTTTGTTTAGCTTACAGCCTTTTTATAAATGACCTCGTACCACCGTTCGGGCTATCAAAATCAAGAGGTCATGTAGTAATCGCACGAGGAGCTAGGACACTTTAAATCGTAAATCCACAACTCGTCGATACGATACCCCGAAGAGGCCTCTTATGATAATGAAATTCCTTACTATTGTTTTACTTGTCATTTATAAGTGAAGTATTTGACGAGACAAATGTTATATAAAACATGTGTCGTGTTTCGTCAAAGACTATTGATTGACTTGTGTGACGATATGATGATATAAGTTGTGTGTCGTGAAGTAGTTTAACATGCCATATGGTCATTTACTTAGTTTGTCAAAGTCTAATAAAGTCCAATCTAATGAACAAGTTTTTGAAAAGAAGTTTTGGGTTATCAAACCCAAACTAGCCATGCGGCTAAGTTATGGTTAAACAATTTGGGACAACAATAAGGCCATACCAAATGGCTATTTTTAAGTCAAAATACCTTGATACATCAGCCTTGGCTTAACCTTGGCTTTGTTTTGGCCTCAAAGAATCAAAATACACTAAGGTTTCTTAGCCATGGTTGTTTTCCGGTATACAACAGATCCAGTTAGTTTTTGTAGTGTTTAGGCTTTGTCGTTCACTTTCGGCTTATGTGCACCTAGGTGTTTGTAGAAAAAGTCATTCTGAGCAACTTTCGTGCTTTACACTTTTGCTGATTCGAACCAGAAAAGGGTCAAAACCTTGTTTTAAAATCGTATCAGCAACCTTTCTTGTTTCAGCACTATATTTCCTTTTAGTAACACTTAACTAGGCATAACTTTTTAACCACAAGTACTTTTTAAGTGATTCAAAAGCTCAAGTTCTAGTTTTTACTTTCTCTAATAGCCTCTCAAGCTTAATCAAGTCCAAAGTCCAAAGTTTACTTATATCAATCGTCTAATAACAAGTTATTACTTATATTTCCTTGCAGAAAGTTTGGCTGCACATTCAGTCCTGCCAAAACGACCATAAGTTGAGTTCTACAACTTCAAGTTTAGGTCTTGGCTACATTTCATAAAACTTAGTCGACTCCCAGAAATGATTATAACCATGGGCCTTTTCCAAATGAAATTTGGTGTGCAGATTTTGACATGTTTTGCCATTTTGGCTCTCATTTACTCATCGGGAGGAGTTATGAGGTGCACCACCTCGTGAAACGACCATAAGACATAGCTCTACAAGCCTATCTTGCTGAATTAATCTCAAAGTTTACTGAGATGATCAGTTTAATCAATCTTTAGAACTGTTGCAGAATTCAGGTTCATAAAACCTACCTAAGGCTTGCTCTAGCTTCTTTTCATGTTACAAACTTCATGTACAACATCAATCACGCCATATTACATATACTACTTATATCAAATTACATCCAATTAATATTATTACAACCATATTGAATGTAAATGAAAAGTAACACAAATCTTACAATGATTTGGTTGGAAACAACAAGAATAATCAATCCTAAACCCTTTCTAATCTTCACCCTTGTCTTGAATCTTTTCACCACTTGATTCAAACCTTTATTAACCTCCAAAAAATTCTTTTAATCTCAGCCCTTGATCCATTGATTATCTCCTAGAATATCTTCCATTTAAACCATGAAATCAAAGACTTCTTTGAAGATAATGAACCAAGAACTAGTTATAACACCAAAACCTACAACTTTGGTGTATAATCTTGTAGCTAGAAATCAAAAGTGATGGTGTTTGGGGGTCTTTGAGGTCCCGGAAACACCAAGAGGAGGAGAAGGAAGATTAGTGTTTGCATGAAGTGAGAATAATAAGTTACTAATGACATATGTGGTGTTATGAGATTGTAAGGATGTAAAGAGACATGTCCATGCCAAGGACATGTGTATTTGACGTGGAACAAGTATAGGAATAGGATAGAATTAGTTACTTTAGTTTTAAGTCTTATGTGTTATCTCTAGGGAGTGTAGTTTGGTCCCGGTAATTACTAACGTTATGCCCTTAAGTCACGAAACTTAAAATCGGGTAACATAAAAATGTAATACTTATAAAAATGTCAAAACTTATCAATATGCTTTAAATAAGTATATTAGATGTGTGATAAGTCTATAGGGGTGCGTCTATGTTATTTAAACCTAATAATGTAGGTTTGAGCATGCGTATTACGTCAAGAGTAACATGTCTACGTAAAAATGGCAAAGTGGCAATAGTTCATATAAAATATGACTATTGGTGAAAATAGAGTATTTTGAACACCTAGACTTATCGTAGTCTTGTGTTGACCTCGAGGAAAGTTTACGCGATTAAACTTTCGTAATTAATAAACTAACAACTTTAAATAATTAATTATAGCCAAAGGTGAACAAAAATGTTCAGAGTGTAATAATTCGAAACAGATTGAATTATTTAACTTGGGAAATTACTGGTTACTACCGGTTACAGTATTTGCTTTTACGTTACGGTAAAAGTCAAATAGTAAAAAGTCAAAGTCAACTTTTAAGAAGTCTAAGGGTAAAATAGTCATTTAACCTTATGAAAATTTACGAGTTGCTACAGTATTCATGGAACATCATTGAAAACATTTCATATAGACTAGAGTTAGTCTACATATCATCAGTAACATCATTTTCATATTAGTTCATGCATGGGTTTGCATATTTCATTAACGTATAATTATTTATTAAATAAACGCTATCGCACGATCATTTCTTTTGAATAATTGATCCGACACTTCCAACAATTGTCCAGATATATTTTTATACTCATTTTAATGCTATAAAAATTATATTATTAGTTTACCCGATGTTTTGGAATTATTTTGTATAAATATCGTTATATATATATATATATATATATATATATATATATATATATATATATATATATATATATATATATATATATATATATATATATATTTACGACGGTTTACGTAATTTCTATACGATAATTATTTATTCACCCGATACTTGCGAGAAATGTAATTTTACAAATTTTATGATTTCGATATATTTTATTTTGTTCCGTTAAAATCGATTTCTGCTAACTCTACACCTAATAGCTAAATATCTACATTTAATTTGCAAGATAACAAAGTATTAAATACATTTTATTACAAAACTCAACAAATCCTTACTTCCTCTTCCATATGCCACGCCCCCCTCCCCCCCCCCTTTCACAAGAGAAATCAATTTAGATTTGTCCACATAAATGACCATTCTACCCTCTTTTGGCTAGATATTTCATAATACTTGCATTTATTTTTCTAAATAAACACATAGATCAAATATTTTTGATGAGTAGTAAACTAGAAAACACCCTCTTGCTCATCCTTGTGGTTCGGCTCATCCATGAAAAAGAAGAAGAATGTCAAATTTTTCCAAGATCTAGTGTTTATCAAGTGTTATTAGTAATCTATTTTAAGGTTTTGAAATAAAAACCTATAGATTAATTAAGTTTCTAGCTCTAAAACTCTTCACCACTTCAAGTAAGTTACTAATATTTTTCCTAATCTTTTAAACATTTACTTGATATATTGTTATGATCTAGTAAGAAAAACATGCAAGTATACCATGATCCATACCACTTTTACATATTTTTATTACTTATTATGAGTTTAAATTATCCTATTAGTATTCCTTTGAAGCCTATCATTTTTGATGAAGTTTAGGAACCCATGACTCCCTAAGAAGGTATATGGTAGGTTTAGAATATCTTTGGTGTTGATTGGAAGAGATTGGATCAAGTTACAAACTAGAAAAATCATTTTCGACGATATATATTTAACTACTGTTCCGTTTTGTGAAATCTGGAAAAATCAGTAGGTCAGGGGATATTTTGGGTTATATTTTCAGAAAATAGACTTAAAAACAAAACCGTGGCCGCTTGAACGGGTTAAAACGGGTTTATAACGAAAAAGATAAGTTAATTTCAAGTTTAACGACGAAAACTAATTTTCTGAAATAATACTTGCTGTCAAGGGTTTTTCTAAGGACAAAAACGAGTATTTAAAGTAAACTAAAAGAGTCGACTTATCAAAAATATATTAGTAAATACTAACATGAATCCGAGGATATATAGAACATAGAAAACGGAGCTATAACGACTAAGTTACACACGTTTTAATTATGGCTATCGTAATTATTTTCACAAGTATTAACTCATATATTTTCTATTAGACCAAAATGGTTATCGCAAGTGACCATGTTTGGAGCCGTTTTTCATATCGATAGAGTACTTTTGAGAAAACGATGTCTACAAGTAAAAGTGAGTTCACCTAGCCTATTTTCCAAAATGTTCAACCGTTCGTCAAACGAAGTTATAACGAATAATATACGATCACTCAAACTTTTCCGAAAACTACTCATAAACTATATTTTAGTCCGACTACCTTAGTTCATCTATATTTTTCTCTATGATCGAGACTTCTGTGATCAAAAGTTAAATGCTAAGACTTTTAGATATCGCTGCAAGCATTCCAAAACCGTTGAGTTTGTTTTCCAACATTCGATATTCAACAAGTTACGACTAGCTCTACGAGGATACTTAGCCATTTTCACGAATTATCAAAGTACATTGTTGTGCGACGAAAAACTATATTTTCTTGATTTATCACTTAACAACTATTGTAGGATGTTGTTTCAACGTAAGTACTTGTAAAGTATTTTATAACATGACGAGATGTCATAAACGTATATTTCGACGATAAATTTCATTTCCAAAAATGTACAAGTGGTATAGATTACATGTGAATTTGCATGTACGACATTGTTTCATGACTTACATTAGAACATATCATTCATATTAGGTTGCAAATAGAGATTGCACCTCATTTCAGTGTATTCACTTTTGTCATCATAATCATTGCATCAGGTGAGTTTCGTGGCCCCTCTTTTAATTGTTTTGAATTACTTTTGGGGGAGATACATGCTCAACTATTTTCATTTACTTTCATAAGTAGTCTAAACTTTTAAGGATTACCGTGAGTTTTATCGCCCCATTTTCTATTACTTAATTGTTTTATTAAACTCTTTGGGGGAGATACATGCTCAACAACTTTTATGACAATCACAATTATTTGCGAACTATATGTTTATCTGAGCTGAATGTTTTATTGGTACTAAGTAACACTATTAGTATAATATTGATCTAACTGACTTGGATAATATCGAACTAACGGACATGGTATAATATTGAACTAACGGACTTGGTATAATGTTGAACTAATGGACTTGGTACAATCATGAACTAACGGACGTGGAACTATTTGAAACTATACTATATTTTGTGCAATGGGTTGTAAACACACAGGTTACAAGTTTCGTATGGGCGGGACTTGCAACTGAGTGGATTTACAATGCCTTTGTGTTGTGAATGTTCTTTAAAGGCTTTTCATGATAAACCAAACTCTGTGAACTCACTCAACCTTTGTGTTGACACTTTTAGCATGTTTCATCTCAGGTATTTAGCATATCATCATGGCTTGCATGGAGTCGTTGAGTTGACGCGTCTCACATGGATTTTATGCACTTAACTATCTTTTGATTGTTACAAACTCATGTTGGTACTTTTGGAAATCTTTTGGGACCTATGTTTTGTAAACTCTGATTATTTTACTTAATCAAACGATGTATTTTCAAAACGACACTTTTGGTCGTTCAATATAACTGTAACTGTGATGCTATGACAGTCATCCCCAAGGTATTTCATTCCGCTACAAAACATGTAATTTGGGGGTGTGACATTTAGCGACTTGACAGAAAAAACAAGATGCGTTTTGACGCTATTGTGTATGCGGTTGAACAAAAATGTAAGCGTGTTGAACTATCATTCAAGCACTACATGTAAATCACATTTCATACATCACAAACCTAATACAGTTTCACAACAGTTACTACATACATTATCACAAACCAAATCGTCATTATCAATACCTGTTCAACAGCTTCGAAAACAAATACTTTTAGTATCACATTCTTTCATCACATATCCAATTCATCATGACTCAAAGTAACCGTACACATTTACAGATCTCAGTTCATTGTTTGTTCACTTGATACGAATCATTTCATATACGTTGTGTGAACTATAACACATCACTTATCCTAACTTTTGTTATATATATGAATTTCAGAATGAGTTATAACATTTGAGTTGTACCTCCTTTTCTTTTGATTCGTTTGTGACTCAACAAAGCCAAACATGACTCCAGAACTCCCTACCTTACTGATGAATGAAAAAGGATACGAAATATGATAACAAGTATTAGATCTCAGTATGTTCTTATTTGTAAAGCTAACATCGTGTGAAAGACCTAAAAAGACCTCTAAACACACGAAAAGAACACTATCGTCAATGATCTAAGACATGGTTACTGCTTTCAAATATTTGAATCTACCAAGATTGGAGTGATAACACTTGTCGTTACTCTCTCAATCTTGTTACTCATTTTTGGTCATCAACAATTACAAATTAAGAAGATGTAAACCTACCTGTGGTACAACCTTGAAGCCTGTCAAAACCTTAACCATCCCTGTGGCTAATCAAAATCCGTATCAAAATACCATCCATGTGGCATTGACGACATCAAAACCATCCCTATGGTGATGTGCATCTTGGTGTGATGAGACGAGATATATGGGCGGATTTGTGTGATAGATTTGAGAGTGATTTGAATGGAGACGTGTTAGTTTTTTTGATTAGGGCTACTAATTTCTAGGGGATTATGTGTGTGTAATTGTAGGCAATTTTTTTTTGAAAGTGAATGTTATGGAGAAGGGAGGCGTCTGATTATGTGATTAGGGTTTGGTTGTATGAGAATTATTAGGGCATGAGGGTGATTATGTGACTGTTTTATACCCATAAGGATTAGGGTAAGGAGGGATTTGGATTGGGTCAGTCATTTTTCTAAATGGTCTTCAGTTGTCGTTGGCCATGTATTTCTTCTGGATCAGGCGTGGTAGTAATAAGTGTGGGCCTTGGATATCACAAAACTCATTCGTAAGGTACATGGACATTGAAGCATTATTGAAAATGTTTGATACTCAAACGTTTATACAGACGTGAATGTGTGTGGATAATGTGTGATTGTTGTCAGTTATTATACCACGGTTAAGCTAAGATTGTATCCGAATTTGAGTGAGTTTGATGACTTTTGACATGGGCCGACTTATTATTGTTTCCTTCGTCTTTGGTTGTGAGTATATTGGACTGAAAACATTGATAGCATTGTTATGATTTGAACCGGATTTCATGCTGGGCTGTGAATTCATGCTTAAAAGGGCTATCAATTGTTGGAATAAATTTGATGACGTTGGAATATATTGGATCGGGTGTTATCTTGTATGTGAATGGGCCAAATTCTATTGGTGTTATAATCCGGATATACTGTTTGTTTACATGAGCCAAACCTGGTTTCTGGTTTTTGGGCTGTATGTTTACGAGAAATGACTTGGGATGAACGGGCATAAATTTAATTTTGACATTACTTACTTTAAATGATGGGACTCAAATTGTAAACAAAATGTTATCTCAAATCTACTTTGGATACATATTGTTTAAATTATTTTGATATCATAAGTGGTATGTGAAAGATTAAACCCTGATATAGACTTGAATTGATATGTGCGATTCGTTTTTGGTCCGGGTGTTATTCTTGATGGATTGGGCCCAAGATGTATATGATAACTTGGATGTGTATGATGGACTAATGGGCTTCTCATAATTGGATCGACAATATGAGATTTGACAATCATGAGATTTGATAAATTGGATTTTATGAGATTTGGATGTTATGAGACTTGAACAATATGAGACTTGTTGAAGAGATTTGATGATGAGATTAGGTATGATGCTGAGATTCGTTTGGTAATTTGGTATATACATTTTCACGGAAAATATTATATCACGGCTTGAATTGACATTGGACAAAGTTGACTACAGGGTTGTTTGGACGGTATTTCTTATTTGGATTTGCAGTGAGTTTTTCCGGGCGCGTTTACTTATTTTGTCTTCTTTCTTTCTACCCTTCCGTGGAGATAACTTGTTTGGGCATTTATTGAGTGTGATAAAGACTTGGCAGTTTAGTTACTTTTGTGATTCTTTCTCACTTAACCCACAATGTAACTATCACTTCGGTGTCTCACGCAGTTGAGGATACGTCAAGAGGTTTTGTACATTGGATACACCATTTCTTTTTCACGAGGATTAGTACAAGTTTAAGAAACAAATCTAGGAATTCTACTTCATGATCAAGTTTGGTATATCGGGTTTACTTCTCTATGTATTCACAGCAATTGCCGACAGAACTCGTGGATGATATGTTTGATGGATGAGATTTGATCAACAATTCTCAGGGGCAGAATGTAACTGATGCTTCACAGTCTAAGCAAAATCTTTCAAGAATCTTCAATGTCATTTATGATTTTTCAAGATGTTTGCTTATGACATGAACTTATTGTGCAAATGTTTGTACACGTTATGATGCTTCCGAAAGTTCAAAACCATCATGGGTGAGAAACGTGTATTTTGATGCTTTACGGTCAACCTCAGGGGGAAGTAGTGTATACTACTCGACTTAGTATGGTTTGTGAAGTTGCCTACATATGGGTAAAGAATTTTTGATGATGTTGTTGATGTTGGAGAATGAACCGTTGATGAACCGCTGCATGTTCCCCTAAAAATAGTTATTCACCGAAACCAAAGTTGTCATAACACACATTCAAGCTGACATTGTTTACGGTTTAGTCTCGATTTTGTAAAATCCCGCGAAAGAATCTATTTCTCGGTTTAAATCATAGACTTGTAAAATCCCGTGACAATGGAAACATCCTGTGCATTTCCGGATCTATCTTACGGTTTATTCTTCGTTTTGTAAAATGCCGCTAAAGAAACTATTTCTCGGTTTAAACCATAGAATTGTAAAATCCTGTAATGATGGAACCATCTTGGAGAAAGGAAAGTGTATTTCGGGATCTTATCTGATGCTGGTGCTACGGTTTCTGCTTCGAAGAAGGGATAAAAGGGTGTACTTCATGAATTGGGTGTTTGTTTGGATTCTCTTCATGACGGTTTGGTTACTTCAAAGTTTTTCGGGGTTATGCTCATTAAACCATGGTCGGGATGAAACCATTATCATAGTTCACTTAAAACGTCAATGGAGGCTAGATTTGAACCTTTAACCAGAAGATGTGACAACGACGTTAATTCACTATTATTTATTTGAGGTTGAAGTAAAATATCACGGGCAACTGTACTTAGTATCTGAAGGTATCGGGGATGGTTGGATGAAGATTCTTCATGATCCTTGTTCGAGCTTATTATCAAAAACGAAGACTTGGAAATCTAGTTATTGTTGGGTGACTTTTCCTTTTCTTTTACCACTTGGGGGAATTGGGCTCTTACCACCAAAAAATAACTATCACTTTAAGGAGTTACGTTGTAGTGCTCAGTGTCACATTGAACTGTGGATTTTCAAGAGGTGATGTACGTCTTATACTTGATGGTTGGTTGGTTGAAGAGTATAGAGTACTTAGAGATTCAAATGGGCATAAATTCTCGGCACCGCTCTTTGTTGCATATGTGCAAGTTTAAGTCACGAGTTCGGGTTAGTTTAATTCAAGGTCAAATTCATCATATTGGGTTTTCTCCATCAGCTGTCACGACTAAGAGCCTACTAAATGATAATGGGATTGATAACAAGTTTGCCAAGAGTAGTTGAAAAGAGAGAGATTATGACGTTTGAACACAACAGTTCAAGCCGCGTACTCTAAAGAAAAGAAAAGTGTACGCGTCAGTGCGCTTTATCTTCTGAAGAAGAGAAATCTTCTCATTTATGACCATTCTCATCAACATGCTTCATACTTTTTCCTTGTGCGCTCAATCATCAAGTGAACCGAACTACTGTTGATTTTCTTCTTATTTCACTTGCTCAATTATAATGACGATGGCGACATCATATGCTACCTATGAGGGGGAGAAGTGTGAATATACTACATTTGGATGTTTTCACTTACTTAATCAAGAATCGCATCTCCGTATGCAATTCTTGAAGGGGAGAAGAAGTGTGATAATACTGCATGTTGAGACATTTCTGAGAATATATGGTCATACGGCTCCAAACTAATGTAAGAACCGAGTTTCTTCATATCAGATCATCTTTACATGGAGTTTCTTCTAAGAGCCGTTGGTTGACATCTTCACACGGACTGATGAGTTTAATGATAAAATGCTTCCAGTTGCGGGGCTGATTTTCTTGATGAACAACTTTCTGTTCTTGTTTGATTGGGAGGGATCTGAATTAACGGGATTTGCTATTTACAAGTTAAAAGGAATGCATTTGGTGTGAAGAACATGTTAACTGTCTATTTCCCCATTCAGACAATCTGGAAGAAGGTCGAGTCGACAGTCTGTTCTACATTTTCTGCTACATGTAAGAAGACTAAAGACAAATTGCATTTAACGATCTAAAGACTTCTTCTTATTTCGGGCACTCATCATAAAGATTTTCGGTTTAGGGGAGAGCACTAATTGGGGGAGAGTGAAAAGTCAAGATTTGTAGGATCGATATATTTATTGTGTTTGATGATTCGGGTGGTCTTGGATGATGGAAATACATGTTTGCCATTAGAGAGAGAAGTAGAGAGTTGGGTGTTTTCTTGCTAGAGACTTGGTATACAAAAGTATGGAATTTTAGATTGAAAAGCACCACCCGTTCCATGGATGGAAGGGGTATTTATACTTACAACCAATACGTCCTCCTGTCGGACTGTGGATCAGGCATACAGTGGGTAAAGACCCGTCCTTCCTCCACGGTGTTGCACTAAACTAAACTACGCTAATAACTAACTAATAAACTAACAAATAACGTAACTAATGATATGTCTACGAGCTAACTTATGCTAGATAATACTTGGGGTGACCGACACTTCACTATGGAATTTTCTAATTCCTAACAATCTCCCCCTATGGGAGGTCACCCTATGTTTTACATTTCGAATCCTAGCATTCTATTTTAACTTCAGTCTTGAGCTCGTAGACTTGAATTCTTCATTTCCGCAATCTTTATGCTTTAGCAGCGATTCTTCAAAGTCCGCATAGATTTGTACTTTTAGTGGAGGTCTTTGGTCTGATCCACATCTTTGATGATCTTTGAGCTTTCTTTGAGATCATCAGCCACAGTAAATCTCTGGATCACCCTTTATTGTGTTGCCATTATGTGAAGTTGTGACTTTCGGACCGACATGCTCACACTTTTGAATCATGACATATTTCCATCAGAGTAGCGGAAGCCTTAATGGTTCATGATATTTGCAGCAGCGAAGCAGAAGTATAGTATGAAATATCAGAGCCAGGTTATGTAGATATGCACCAGTCATGATTTCTTCAAATTAAGTGTGGATGCTGTGAGCATGCGGCTTTGGATTGACTCCTCAATTCTGATCAGCTGCAACCGTCCAAATGTACCTGCAAACAACAGTTAGCAATAAAACACACGAAAGTGTCTTTTATCACATTCGTTGAATTGAGGTACACGGCCCACGGTTCCCCGTTGATCAGTACAAGTACTGCCTGTGATCAGGTATAATTCCGAAGAATCTCCTTGACAGGGTTTCGCAGCTGTTCAAGCTGTTCTCAAACCGGAACGTCTCAAAGAAGACAACATCGAGTGAGTGAACCAGGGAATTGAGATTCACTGATTGATGAAAAATGATTTGAAAAACAATCGCGTATTGCTTAGAAGAAAGATTTTTGCAATACGACGAAGGTTTTATAAGAAAGATCAATTTTCAATAAAAAATACGTTTTGTATTTGAAAAGAGTACACATTCGACGTGCTAGCGAAAAGAAGAGATTCGCACATCGAACGGTTTTTCCAAATGTATTTTTCAATCAGAGATACTTTTTGAGTTTGAAATATGAATACACATTCGATGTGCTAGAGAAAAGAAGATTTGCACATCGAACGGTTTTTCCAAAAGTATTCGTCAATTCCATTCCTGGACCAAGGTTGATTCAAGACTGAATCTCCCCATCGTTTCTATCCAGTTGTCACAAGCTTGATCTTACGAGAAGATCACACAGGTCACCCACCAAGAGCTTGTTTGATGTTGGCTCTAGAAGGATTTCCATCTTCATAGTGAATATTTTCATATCACTCGGATGTTCTGGCAATACCACAAGGATAATGCGTAGGACTCCTAATATATACTTACTTTCCACATTGTGTGAAACAGCAAGTCTTCATGAATTTTGTGTCCTAATGAGATATTGTGGATGATCTATTGGCTCTAGACTCTATAGTGCACATTTGGTTCCTGTGTCGGAGACTAGGGAGAGGGTCTCCTTCTTCAATATCAACAATCTCTAAGAGAAAGTCGATAGATAATGTCGGTTCCCCGTGAGAATGAAACAAGCCCTTTTAAGAGGAACTTGAGTAGCTTGGGAAGTTTAGTGCAGTGCATCACTGGGTCCATGATGTCTTGTCTTCAATACCAGTGTTACCTTAGTAACCACCAGTAGCATATGTATTGAACCCGGTTTCTGCCTTAAAGTTGAATTATTGGAGGGCTATTTCTTTTCACCCTTTTCATATTCATTTCTTTTTCATTCTTCAACCCCTTCAGTGCTTACCGAGACTTCATCACTAGTACCTTGTTGGGTTTATTCCAGTACTAGCTCAGTCTCAGTCCGCACTCTTCCCATATCTCACTTTTCTCCTTTTTTCAATATACCTACGTACTCTACACTATCTAGTGGATTGTCCCAGGGTAGATCCCTCCTGTTCTGGCGGATCGTGGGAACTAATACCTAACCTCACCATCCTTATAACTCCATACATAAAGTAAAATGGTCGGTCTTTTGGTACAGTTCATTCTTCCTTGAAACCAATTGAAAATCATTTGGAAAAACAATCAAGGTACTTGTGATACGAGATCAAAGAATTTTGTACCTTAATAGTTTTGATCATTTAGAAATGCTCCCCCTCAACATTTGCATATGATTTGAAATTGTTGAGCACATGGAGGCAAGAGTTCTTTGAAATAATTTCTTTGAAATAATTTCATGATCACAATTTTCATAGAAAAGCCATTTGATTTTCTTGATAAATTCTCCCCCTCAATATGTGCGTAGGATATTTGAAATCATTTTATCACATAGAGGCAAGAGTTCTTTTGAAGCACATCTACAATCACACAAGCCATTAAGAAACCATTTAAAACTCAATCAAGGTACTTTATGTTAAAACATAGAAGCATTTGCACCTCGATAGTTTCTTTTCTTTAAAAATGCTCCCCCTCAATATATGCTTCGAGATTCGAAAGAGTTTAGCACATATGAGAGAGATCGTGATTTAAATGAAGTGATTGTTTTCTCATTCATCAAGTGAACCGGGCTACCACTGATTGTTTTCTCATTCCACTTGCTCGATTATAATGAAGATGGCGACATCATGTACTGATTTTGCGGGAGAGAAGTGTGAATAGAACATTCGGATGATTTTCACTTATTTAGTCAAGAATGGCATCTCCGTATGCAATTCTTGAGGGTGAGAAGAAGTGTGAATTTTTGGCATTGTTGATTGTTATTTGAGAATATAAATGGTCATACGGCTCTAAACTCATGTAAGAACCGAGCTTCTTCTTATCGGGTCATCTTCACATGGAGTTTTTCTCTTCTAAGAGCCGTTGGTTGACATCTTCACTCGGATTGATGAGTTTATCGACAAAGTGCTTCCGGTTAATGCTTCACGTATACATCAACATGATGATTCCGAACAATCTCTCTGTTCTTGTTTGATGTGATTGGTAGTTTGGTGTTACCATCTTGTGTGTTCGTTGCGGCCTGATTGCTGATTTCCTTGATGAACATCTTTCTGTTCTTGTTTGATTGGGAGGGATTTTAGTTAAGGGGATTTGCAAGATGTAAGTTAATTGGGATGCTTTTTGGTGGGATGCTTTCTGGTGTGAGTTGAATATGTTAACTATCTATTCCCCAACTGCACAATCTTGAAGAAGGTCGAGTCTACAGTCTGTTCTACATTTTCTGCTACATGTTAGAAGACTAAAGACGAGTTGCATTTAACGATCTAAAGACTTCTTCTTAATCTGGGCATCTATCAAACAGATTATCGGTTTAGGGGAGAGCACTAATTGGGTGAGAGGTATAAGTCAGATTCAATCCCCAATTAGACTTGCTCATATTCTTTAGCAGTGACTCCTCGAGACGTTGTTATTGACTATTTCTCGTATTGGACATTTGACACAAGTTGATTACTTCGGAGTTAATCATTTATCACTTATTTGAGATTGAAGTTGACTTTCACAAAGGCGTGTTCTTATTTGATAACTTGCTCGGGCTTAAGAATTTGAGTTGAAGACTTGGTTTATCTAGTTACCAGCAGTCGAGGTGGATGGTTGAAGACCTTGTTAACTATCACTATTAGGAGTTACTTTGTTTTACTCAGTGTCACACGCATATGACGGTGTGGATAATCGCAAGAGGTGTTAATGTCTCATACTTTGTTTGGGTAGTGAGTACTTAGAGATTTGCTTGAAGCATAAATTCTCTACACCGTTCTTCCATCATTAGGTGCAAGCTTAAGATACAAATGTGGGGAAGTTGACTTCAGTTTCAAGTATGGTATATCGGGTTTTCTTCTTCAGTGGTCACTTCAAATTGTCTACATAAGGGTTGATAAAAATAGTCAGAGAGAGTCTTCAGCAAGTTGATTCTCACAAGAGTTCAAGTGTTATTCTCATAAAGATTTCAATTATTTGGGCTTATACAGAGTTGCTGATTCTGAAGTGTCAAAAACCAGCAAGGCGTAAGGAGACAACCACCTAAACGCGAGTAAACTTGATGAACTTAATACTTCTAAGTAATTGAAGATACCCCGGGAAGACAAATGTTATTACCGCAGAGAAACTCAAGGTTTGACTCATGACGAGTAAACTTGATGAACTTAATTCTTCTAAGTGACTGAAGATATCCCGGGAAAACAAATGTCATGACCGCTTAGAAACTCAAGGTTTTACTCATCAAGGCGTTTAGTGTTAGTATTTCAACTACGTAGGGGAAGTGATGTTAGAAAAAGTTTCTGAAGATAAAAGAGGTACATTAGTGTGTGGTGATTTCGATGGTATCACAATGATCAAGGGAGAGAGATTGTGTACATTGGGGATGCTCAATTGTTTCACTTGAGTGCTTAATCAGTGATTCAGAGATATAATCACTTATTCCGGTGTTGACATCCGCAGAGATTGTCACCCGTAGAGATAATCAGTGACCTGGCCTGCTTCTTCAATGTTATAAGTTATTCATTCCTTGTGTATTGGTATACTTCGGATACTTGAGCTTCATACACGATCATCATGGAAGAAAAATGTGAACATGGGGAGGTGTTTTCATTCCCCTCATGATGTGTATTCGGGAGAGCTCTTGGATATTGGTGTACTTCGGGTTCTTGAGCTTCATACACGATCATCCGGGAAGAAAAATGTGAACATGGGAAGGTGTTTTCATTCCCCTCATGATGTGTATTCGGGAGAGTTCTTGAGCATTATACAAAGAAACTGACTGCTTCATTTCAACTACTTGGGGGAATTGTTCTCTTGACAACTTTTTGGAATGGATTGCTTAAGACTTCAGTGGTAATGAAATATGAGAAGAAATTTAAAGAGTGGGATGATACGTTGCTGTTCTTCTTATGGATGATGTAACCTCGAACGAAGAATCACGGTGATTATTCTTAAATGGAGCAGCGGGATTTATGATAATGGTGTGCTTCTCTGTGCACCTGGCTAAGGCAAGCTTGAAATAGAGCTTCGAATCTACTCATCTAAAGGATTTTCGGTTTGGGGGAAGCTGCCAAAGTCTCACTTTCGGATGGTTCAATTTCTTTCTTCAATTCAAGAGCCTCGGAAGCTTTGGTGGTGAAAGTTTTAGGGATGATGACTTCTATCTTCTACAACGGGGCTGCTCGATATCCTTATCTCGGTACTCGTATCATCATCTTCTTAAACTATATCATCTACTCTATCCTTGTAAATATTTATCAGAAAAACAAAATACAAAAATATAAAACCAACAAAAACAAAATAGAAAAATATAAAACCAACAAAAACCCATAAAAATCAGAAAATTTCAAAAATATCAAAAATATGTTTTCTCAAGACATGTCTTCTGGTATCAATAACATCTACGGTCTTAGAAATGTCATTCAATAATGGCACGGGTCCATAGATGAAGTTCGAGCAGGAGGTGTAAATATTCTTTTCTTAACATGTCTCAAAATATGGCTTACAGTTACTTCAGACTGTAACCCGAGCTTAAAACTATGGCTTGCTATTATTTCAGATAGCAACCCGTCTTTTAAAGGAAGGAAAGTGCTGCGCTAAACCATTTTTCAAATATTTCGTGCACTTATCCTAAAACATATCGAGGAAAGTATGTCGAAGGACTGCTGTTCCTACACAAATGTTTTTCCGTCTAAAATTCTTCAGAAAAATGTTTGTTGTTTTCAAAAATGGTGGAAAATGAGTTGCTTTAAAAACAATCAGTTTCAGAGTTTTTTTTTAAAAAAAAATTGAAAATCTCAATCAATGACTTCAGTGCTTTTAAACTTTTCATAAAATGAGTCATGGATTGAGGGGGATAATGTTTTTCAAATCTACATCATCTAACGGGCTTTCTTAATTATCCTAATATGCTTAATTAAAAATGATGTTAACCTATGTTGAAGGACTAGGTGCCTAGGATATGATTGCTAGGATTAGATGATTAGCGTTTGATGAACACATTATTCCCATACATCTATATGATCTGATTGATATGTTGCATTGACTTTTATTAGTCAATTGTTGTTTGGGTGATGTCGACCACCATATATTTGTATGTGTGTTCACTAACGTATGCAGGTATATTGGTATAAAAGAATGTTCCCGATCCGGATCCCACAATTGAAGATGATTGGATGCCGAAAGGAAAGGGTAACTATATCTTGGGTTGACAAATGAAGAAACGGAGCTTAATTGGACTTCTATGGAGAGTTGGCATAAATGCAACGTAAGAGGTATCACTGCATCAGCATATGGTTTTCTTCTAAGTGATTGAAGAAACGGAGCTTAATTGGACCTCAGTTGGCATTCAAAATGCAACGTAAGAAGAAGTCTCACTGCATCTGCAGACGGTTTTCTTCCAAGCCCTACAGCAAAAACAAAAGCTTCTCATCCACCTAACGTATCTTTGTGCAGGGATAATTGTGATGATACCATTTTTCTAAAACTTTGAATAATATTGTTTTTGAAAATGGAAAAATATTGTTTTGAACTAAATTTTGAAAATCACCGGACTTCTTTTTATCAAAACCTAAGTCACTCAATTATTGACTTCTGTCATTGATTGAGGGGGAGAGTGATTTAAAATATAATATTTAAAATATAATATTTTCATACAATATTTCTTCATAAAAGTTCCGGTTTGTACGTTAAAATATGGTGAGCTAAAGATTTAATGTTATGTCATGGTATGATTTTCTTTATGTTAAAACATAGAAGCATTTGCACCTCGATAGTTTCTTTTCTTTAAAAATGCTCCCCCTCAATATATGCTTCGAGATTCGAAAGCGTTTAGCACATATGAGAGAGCAGCCTGCACAACTGAATCAAAACGATCAACTTTTTATCAAATTTCATTATTAAATCATAAATTCTCCCCTGATAAAAATATCAAACCCTTTGAGATTTTGGATCCCAAGTGATTTAATAAGGTTTATAAAACATGGGAGAAAATGTGCCTGATTTAAAAACTCATCTAGTTTTTGGATAAATGCTCCCCCTCAACATGTGCATTATGTATATTGAAATCGTTTGGCACATGCAGGCAGGAGTGCCTTTGAAGGACTAAAACCAATTCCATTAAAACAGATTTGAGATTTAAATCACGACCTCTCACCCTATCAAAGATTTGAAACCAATTGAAATTTGTGATCCCAATTGATTAAAATCATTTAGAAAAGTTTGGGGAAAGACGTGGCAAGATTTGATTTTGAAAAATGACAGATAAGGACCATATTTAGACATTAAAGATTGTTAGTGTCATGTATGATTGTTTTAAGAGACCTTTAAGTAAAATAAAACAATTTCACAATCAAACAAGAACAGAAAAAATTTCATTTTGACAGATCTTTGAGTTTTAAAGAAAATCATACCATGACATAACATTAAATCTTTAGATCGCCATATTTTAACGTACAAACCGGAACTTTTATGAAGAAATATTGTATGAAAATATTATATTTCTTGACTAAATAAGTGAAAATCATCCGAATGTTCTATTCACACTTCTCTCCCGCAAAATCAGCACATGATGTCGCCATCTTCATTATAATCGAGCAAGTGGAATGAGAAAACAATCAGTGGTAGCCCGGTTCACTTGATTACTGAAGCGCATGGAAAAAGTATGAAGCATGTTGATGAGAATGGTCATAATAAGAAGATTTCTCTTCTTCAGAGGATAAAGCGCACTGACACGTACACTTTTCTTTTCTTTGGAGAACGAGGCATGAACTATTGTGTTCATACGTCATTATGATGAAGTACGAGGCCTGAACTGATGTGAACAGACGTCATAAGAAGATTTCTCTTCTTTGGAAGATAATGCGCACTGAAACGTACACATTTCTTTTCTTTAGAGTACGAGGCATGAACTGTTGTGTTCATACGTCATAATCTCTCTCTTTTCAATCTGTTTTGGCAAAACATGTAATCAACCCCATTATCATTTAGTAGGCTCTTTGTCGTGATAGCTGATGGAGAAAACCCAATATGATGAATTTGACCCTGAAGTAAACTACCCCGAACTCGTGACTTAAACTTGCACATATGAAACAAAGAGCGGTGCCGATTTCCTATCTCTAAGTACTCTATATGTACTCTATACTCTTCAACCAACCAACCATCAAGTATAAGACGTACATTACCTCTTGAAAATCCACAATTGAAGTTGACACTGAGCACTACAACATAACTCCTTAAAGTGATAGTTATTTTGTGGTGGTATGAGCCCAATTCCCCCAAGTGGTAAAAGAAAAGGTAAAAGTCACCCAACAATAGCTAGATTTCCAAGTCTTCGTTTTTGATAATAAGCTCGAACAAGGATCATGAAGAATCTTCATCCAACCATCCCCGATACCTTCAGATACTAAGTACACTCGCCCGTGATATTATCAAGGAAGAAAAATGTGAACATTGGGGAGGTGTTTTCATTCCCCTCATGATGTGTATTCGGGAGAGTTCTTGGGTATTGGTGTACTTTGGGTTCTTGAGCTTCATACACAATCATCAGGGAAGAAAAATGTGAACATTGGGGAGGTGTTTTCATTCCCCTCATGATGTGTATTCGGGAGAGTTCTTGAGCATTATTCAAAGAGACTGACTGCATCAATTCAACTACTTGGGGGAATTGTTCTCTTGACACCTTTTGGTATGGATCGCTTCAGACTTCAGTGGAAAAGGAATTTGAGAAGATTCATTCAAGTGTGGGATGATACGTTGCTGTTCTTCTTGTTGATGATATAACCCCGAACGAAGAATCACAAAGATCATTTTTAAAAGGAGCAGCAAGATCGATGTTAATGGTGTGCTTCTTTGTACACCTGGCTAAGGCAATCTTGAAATAGAGCTTCGAATTTGCTCAACAAAAGGATTTTCGGTTTGGAGGGAAGCTACCAAAGTCTTACTTTCAGATGGTTCAATTTCTCTCAACTCTGGAGCCTCAAAAGCTTTGGTGGTGAATGTTTAAGAGATGACAATTTCTATCTTCTACAACGGGGCTGTTTGATATCCTTATCTCGGTACTCGTATCATCATCTTAAACTATATCATCTACTCTATCTCTGTAAATATTTATCAAAAAGAAAATACAAAATATAAAACCAGCAAAACAAAAATAGAAAAATTTAAAACCAACAAAAATCCATAAAAATATGAAAAATTAAAAAATACCAAAAATGTTGTTTTCGCAAGACATGTCTTCGGGTATCGATAACATCTACGGTCTTATAAATGTCATTCACAATGGCACGGGACTTTAGATGATGTTCGAGCAGGAGGTGTAAATATCTTTTTCAAAACATGTCTAAAACTATGGCTTGTAGTTACTTTAGACTGTGACCCGCGCTTAAACCATGGTTTGCTATTATTTCAGATAGCAACCCGCTCTTTTAAAGAAAGGAAAGTGTTGCGCTGTAAGATATAACTTGTCACATACACATCAAACCATAACACAAGGTGGCGAATAAGATGGAATTCTAGAGAGAGAAAGTTAGAGGTTTAGGGAACTTAGTGAGAGAAAGTGAAAGATATTATTATGAGCTCCAACTCTCTACCTTGGAAGGTAGAGAGTATTTATAGTCTTACATAACTCGCCACACTTTGGGCTGTGGATCAGGCATACAGTGGGTAAAGACCCGTCCGTCCTCCACGGTGTTACTTAACTAAATTACTACTTAACTTAAAAGAACTACGACTACGAGCTTTCTAACGATTACATATACTTGAGGTGACCGACTCTTTAATACCGGGAATTTCTAATTCCTAACAATCTCCCCCTAAGGGAGGTCACCTCAATAATGTACCAAAATTACATTGAATACATATAGATATAACATTTAACAGTTGATCTTGCATTCTTGATGTAGTCCTTTGCTCCTGAGCTCGTAGTCATTGATTCTTTACATTGCATGTTTGGTTGTTCCAAGTGGAGGTCTTTTACTGATCCACGTGATGATACGTTTGAGCCATCTTTGGAGATCATCAGCTATCAAAAATCTCTGAGACATCCATTGTGGTGTTGTGACTTTGGGACCGACATGCTCACATTTTGGATCATGATTTCTTCTTATCAGAGTAGCGGAAGCTTTTGTTGAGTCATGATATTGGCAGCAGCGTAGCAGAAGCATGGAGTGAAAATATCAGAGTCATTGATGCACTAATCATGATTTCTTTTGAGTTGAATGTGTTAAGTGAGCATGCGGCTGTGGATTGACCGCTTCATTCTGATCAGCTGCAAACGTCGGGCGTACCTGCATACAACAGTTAGCAACAAATCGCACGAAAGTGTCTTTGATCACTTTCGATGAATTGAGGTACACGGCCCACGGTTCCCCGTTGATCAGTACAAGTACTGCCTGTGATCAGGTAGGATTCCTAAGAATCTCCTTGACAGGGTTTCGCAGCTGTTCTAGCTGTTCTCAAACCGGAACGTCTCAAAGAAGACAACACGGAGTGAGTGAACCAGCGAATTTTTAAGTCCACTGATTGATGAAAAGAGATTTGAAAAACAATCGTGTATTGCTCAATAGAAATTGTTTTTGCAATACAACGAAGGTTTTATTGAAAATCAATTATCAATCATAAAAATACCTTTTGGTTTGAAAAATGAGTACACGGTCGATGTGCTAAAGAAAAGAGTTTATAAGCACAAAGACCGGTTTTTCAAAGGTATCCGTCAATCCCTAACCTGAACCAGGATTGATTCAAGAAATTGAATCGCCCCATTGTTTCTGTTCAGTTGTCACATGGTTGATCCATATAATAGATCACACATGCCACCTACCAGGAGCTTGTTTGATGTTGGCTCCAGAAGGCTTTCCATCTTCATTGTGAGTGTGTAAACACATCACTCAGATGTTCTGGCAATACCACAAGGGTAATGCGTAGGACTCATGATATAATCTCTCTTTCCACATTGTGTGAAACAGAGAGTCTTCATTGAAAGTGTCCTAATGAGATTTATTGATGATCTCGTGGCTCTAGACTCAATTTGTGCATATTTGGATCCTATAACGGAGACTAGGGAGAGGGTCTCCTTCTTCAATATCAACCATCTCTAAGAGAAAGTCGATAGATAATGTCGGTTCCCCGTGAGAATGAAACAAGCCCTTTTAAGAGGAACTTGAGTGGTTTGGAAAGTTGAAGTGCAGTGCGTCACTGGGTCCATGACGTCTTGTCTTCAATACCGATGTTACCATCAGTAGCATATGAAGTGAACCCGGTTTCTGCCCTAAGGTTGAATTAATGGAGGGCTATTTGTTTTCACCCTATTTTCATTCAATTCTTTTTAATTCTTCAACCCCTTCAGTGCTTACCGAGACTTCATAGCTAGAACCTTGTTGGGTTTATTCCAGTACTAGCTCAGTCTTAGTCCGCACTCTTCCCATATCTCATTTTTCTCCTTTTATCATCATACCTAAGGACTTCTACACTAACTAGTGGATTGTCCCTGGGTAGATCCCTCCGGTTCTGGCGGATCATGGGAACACATACCTAACCTTATAATCCTTATATCACCGTACATGAAGTAAAGTTGGTCGGTCTATTTGGTATTGTTCATCTGCCAATGGATCCAATTGAAAACCATTTGAAAATCAATTCAGATACTTGTGATATATTATCAAAGCTTTTTGTACCTGAATTGTTTTTGATATTTTTAGAACGAGAACTCCCCCTCAACATGTGCATCAAGTATTGAAAATGTTTTGCACATGGAGGCAGGAGAAAGAATTAACTTCTTTTGATTACCATTTTCTAAAAGATATCAACATCACTTCCCTCAACAAATCAAGTAGATATAGCAATTCCGGGAAGGATGAGGTTTCCATAACTTTGCTCCCCCTCAATATGTGCCTCGAGGTTTGAAAAGAGTATTGCACATACTAGAGGGAACCTGCACATTGGGATAAATGATCACGTTTTAAATCAAAGGTTTTAAGATAGATGCTCCCCCTCAACATGTGCATTGAAAAATTGAAATCGTTTGTCACATGTGGGCGGGATAGCATGTACATCCTATTATAACCATTTACCTAATTATCAGTTTAAATCCAATTTAAATCACACATTCTCCCCCGATCACAATTATCAAATCATTTGAAATTTGTGATCTCGTATAGATTTAAATTGATTTGAAAGCTTTTAAGGAGAATTGTGACTTGATTGTGAAAGCGTTTGAACTGATAAGGATCGGATTTTAAGACTTTAAACTCCATTTATAAAACATGCATGAATATCTTTTGAAAACAATTTTAATGCCAAATAACTTTTTAATT
Organism: Chrysanthemum seticuspe; assembly: GCA_019973895.1. NCBI lineage: Eukaryota > Viridiplantae > Streptophyta > Magnoliopsida > Asterales > Asteraceae > Chrysanthemum > Chrysanthemum seticuspe. The sequence continues at coordinate 178,968,628 of BPTQ01000005.1, read as the reverse complement.
TAATTGAAATCATTCTCCCCCTCAATCAATGACGTAGGTTGTTGATTGAGAGATAGAGATTTTGACAAATAAGTCCTGATGATTATCAAAAATAGAGATTGAGTTATTTTTCAAAGCATTTAGTTTTCAGCAGATAGGAGTTTATAGAATCAGAGCATAATATTTGAAAACATGGTAAAACATGGCTCTGTTCTTTCTTTAAAACCGGGTTATTGCCTGAAGATGACAATAAACCAACTCACTTTCTCTCAAAAAATATTTTTTGATTTTTTGATTTTTCGATTTTTTTTTTTTTTTTTTTTTTTTTTTTTTTTTTTTTTTTTTTTTTAAGAATTCGAACAACATCTAAAGTCCCGTGTCATTCTTTGAATGACAGCACAAAGACCGTAGATATTATCGAACCGAGAAAAAACATGACAAAAATGACAATATTTTTTTGAAAAATTTTCGAATTTTTCAGATTTTTATGGATTTTGAAAGTTTTATAATTTTCTATTTTGTTTTTCGAATAACTATTTACAAGGGATAGATGAAGATAGACCTTTACTCCTCGTCTTCCTCCTGAAGACGTTTGAGAGTTTCTGGTTGAAGGCTTTTCAAACCAAGACGTGGAAGAATAAACTCAAAACGTTCTCTTGGAAGAGCTTTGGTGAAGATGTCCGCTAACTGATATTCAGACCTCACAAAATATAGTTCCACTACAGCTTTTTCCACTTGTTCCCTGATGAAATGATGTCGAATGTCGATATGCTTTGCTCTTGAGTGTTGAACGTTGTTGCATGAGAGAGCAATAGCACTTTTATTATCACAGTACAGAGGGATTTTGTTGAATTCAAAGCCATAGTCAGATAATTGAGATCTCATCCATAAGATTTGAGCACAACAAGATGACATGGCTATGTATTCAGCCTCTGTAGAGGAAATAGAAGTACTCATTTGCTTCTTTGAAGACCAGCTCACAAGCTTATCACCCAAAAACTGAGCACCTCCTGACGTACTTCGACGTGTATCTTGACAACCTGCATGATCAGCATCTGCATAGGCCGTTAGTGACATACCGGTGTCTTTCGGGTACCATAGTCCCATATTGATGGTTCCTTGGAGATACCGAAAGACCCGTTTAACTGCTTCAAGGTGCTTTTTGGTAGGCTTAGCCTGGTATCTAGCACACATGCACACAGAGAACAAAATGTCTGGTCTACTAGCAGTGAGATACATCAGGGATCCAATCATACTTCGATATTTAGTTTGGTCAATCATGATCCCTGAGAGGTCCTCATCTAGTTTGGTTCGGTCAATCATGGGGGTGTCAACAGGGTCACTTGAATCAAATCCAAATTTCTTTAAAACCTCTGTTGCATATTTAGATTGATTTATGAAAATGCCTCCGGGACTTTGAGAAATTTGTAATCCCAAGAAAAATGACATTTGTCCCATCATTGACATTTGAAACTTTGAACTCATTTCATTTGAAAAACGATCACATTCCATTGGGTCGGTCGAGGCAAAAATAATATCATCAACATAAATTTGAACATGAATCAAATGTTTGCCTGACTTCCTGGTGAACAATGTAGGATCAACTGCTCCTTTGATGAATCCGGTTGATAGAAGAAACTTTGATAGTGTATCATACCATGCCCTTGGAGCTTGCTTTAAACCGTAAAGAGCCTTCTTCAGACGATAAACGTGAGTAGGATGCTCTTGGTTCACGAATCCTTCGGGTTGGCTTACGTAGACAACTTCCTTAAGATCTCCGTTCAGAAATGCCGTCTTTACATCCATCTGATATACCACCATGTTCTTACTAGCAGCATTAGCCAAAAAGATTCTGATTGCCTCGATTCGAGCAACTGGAGCAAAAGATTCTTCAAAGTCTATACCCTCCTCTTGACGATATCCTTTAGCAACTAATCGAGCCTTGTTCTTCAACACATCACCATGCTCATCAAGTTTTACTTTGAAGATCCATTTTAGAGCTATAATCATAGCACAGTCCGGAGCAGGTACTAACTCCCATACATCAAGACGATCAAACTCATGAATTTCATCTTGCATAGCATTGAACCAGCTATCTTCATTCATAGCAGTTTTAACATCTTTTGGTTCGATCTTAGATAGTACGGAGTTGAAGAAGCACCATAAGGCATCGGTTGCGAGTTGCTTCCGGGTTGATACAGGACGAGAGGGATTACCAATGATGTTGTCTAATGGATGATCGTGAGTCCATTTTCTGAGGTGTTCATGTGGCATTTGCTGAGGAACTGAGGTAGCTGAGTCGATGTCTCCTGAAGAAGATGGTTCTGCTGATGATTCAGGAGTAGCAAATATGTTTTCAAATGGAGCATCTTCAGGAGTCGCAAAGGGATTAACTTCATCATTGATGCCAGAAACATTTCCATGATGTACATTTGAAGAATGATGATTTGTTGATGAGACTGAAGGATCAGCAGCAGGTGCTTCTTGACTTACAGATATTGAAACTGATGGATTGACTTCATTTACTGGAATCTGAGCATCCTCTGTTGTAGGGATCAGCACTTCATTAGTAGTGGACTCATACAGTTCATCAAACATTGGATCAAACAATTTCTTTACATCATCTTCAGATGGAGGTACATATGGTGTTTCTTGAGAGGAGTTTGGAACAAGGGATGAACCAATAGGGCTGTTATGAAGTGCGGGTCCTGAGCTGGAGTGTCCAGGAGCCATTTGACCGGTCAGCTCATCAAACGTAACGTGAATTGTTTCCATGATATTTCGGGTTCTTTTGTTGTAGATTCGGTATCCCTTTTTGTTTGGTGCATATCCTACAAATACTCCAATGTCAGCTTTAGCTCTAAGTTTGCCCAAGTCTTGACCCTCATTAGTTGGATAGCACAAGGCACCAAACACACGAAGGAAAGATAGATTGGGTTTCCTGTTGTGGACAAGTTAATATGGAGTTTTTCCATGAATGGTGTGAATCAGGGAACGATTTTGTGTGTAACATGCAGTGGCAATTGCTTCAGCCCAGAGAAACATTGGAACCTTTGAGTAGATCAGCATTGTTCTAGCAGCTTCAACAAGAGTACGATTTCGTCTTTCAACTACACCGTTCTGTTGAGGGGTTCGAGGGAACACTTCTTTGATGGCTGATTCCAACGCTTTCATAGAATTCACTAAGTTGTTTGTTGACAAACTCAGTTCCATTGTCTGTTCTGATAATTCTGACAGTCTTGTTTAGTCTAACCTGCAGCTGTTTGATGAGTTTGATGATGATATCAGGAGTTTCATCCTTTGTCCTTAAGAACTTGACCCAGGTGAATCTAGAATAATCATCAACCACAACTAACACATATTTCTTCCCAAAGATATTCTGCACCCTCATTGGTCCACATAAATCCATATGAATCATATGAAGAACTTCTGTGACAGAGTTAGTAGGTTTGGGTTTATGGGCATACTTCTTGCTTTTTCCCAATTGACATGCTGAACAAAGATGATCCTTTTCATACTTTAGTCTAGGTAAACCTACAACTAAGTCCTTTCTGGAAAGATCGTTGATGGTGCCGAAGTTCAAGTGATTGAGACGACGATGCCATAACCATGACTTTGTTTTTGAAGCCTTTGATAACAAGCAGATTGGTGAAGCTCTCATCATGTCATCGATAGAGATAGTGTAAAGGTTTGAGCCACGAGTTCCTTTCAACAGTTCCTTACCATTAAGATCTCTAACAAAGCAGGTATGTTTTCTGAAGGCTACTTCTAGATCAGAATCACAGAATTGACCAACAGAGAACAGATTATGACCTAAACCTTCCACATAATACACTCTGGAGATGACACTATCGCCAACAACATAATCTCCATAACCCATAATAGCACCGAAATGATCATTACCAAATCTAACAGTCCCGATGAATTTGCTCACGAAGTTCATGAGCCGTGACCGGTCTCCAGTCATATGCTTGGAACAGCCTGAGTCCAGGTACCACAGAACGATTTGAACGATCTGCAGTTGAACACAGACAAGAATGGATAACTGGATAATTGGGATCCCCATGCAAGAATGGGTTCCATTTGGTTAGTAGCAACAGTTGGAACACCCACATCAGAAATAGAAGCATTCATATCAGACAATGAGGTAATGGAATCATTATGTGTAGATGCAATACTAGTGTCTGTATTAGTCCTGTTTACAGTGTGACCACTTCTTAAGGGAATAGTTCTACCAGTAGGCATCCATTTTCTAGTGGGCATTATCTGATTGGTCTTATGACCAACAGGTATCCAATAAGAACCTATTCTGCTGAATGTTCTTCCTGTGGGTTTCCATTGTTTTCTAACATTCTTTCGCTTTTGCCTTTTAGCCTTTTTAGCATGAATTTTAGCATTAACAATATTAACTGGACAATTAACATCATCAGGCAAAGCATTGACATCACATCCATGATTAGAAACAGAATTCAAGCAATCATCAGTACAAGGTTTGCAAATAGTATCAGAATTCGAATTGATTACAGTACGCTTATGGCTAATACTAGAATCAACACGATTCGTTTTATTCGATTCAAACTTAAGGTTCCTAGATTGTTCTTCTACTTTCTTCCAGTGCACATTCTTAGCTTGAGAGGTCCTATCATTCCTTGTATTGTCTTGAGACTTTGACCTGCTCCCTTTAATGTCACTGATTACTCCTGTAGAGGGAATGGGAACATTAGTTTGTTTTACTACTCTTTGCACCACCTGTTTAGATGTGCTGGGATCTGAACTACATGCAGGTGCACTACGGTTCACTTTCATAAAGCTAGATGTACTGAGATTGGTACTCCTAGAAGGCACATTAGAGTTCACTTTCCTAGCATTGACAGATCTAGAATCTGAATTACTCAAGGGTACACTACGACTCACATTCAAAACATTGGGAATCGAGTGCATCTCATATTTGGCCTTAGGCATTGAGCATGGAATCAAAGGGTTAACTCTCTCACCTAATGTCTTTGGGCATATGGTAATCAAGCATTCTAAGATTTCTTGAGATCGTTTGGCATATAAGCATGCATGTCCAATTGCATTATCATGAGGTTTCTCTAGCTTATCCTCTTCAACAATCTCGCGCAGGCATTCTAAGCAATCCTTGAGGGATGAGAAATATGTTTGAATGGCAAGTTTGTTGTTCCTTAGGTGAGGGGGGACATATGTCACAGATAAAGCAGATTTATTGCCGAGAGTGAACCTTAGATACAACATTCTCCTCATTGATCATTGGCATTTTCCCTTTTACCTGACTCTTCAGATTCTCAATTTCCTTTTGCAATGAAGTTATTTGTTCGTTGTTTTTGTTACGAGTGACTTTAATTGATTCAAACAACTCATTGAAATGACGTTTAACCTTTTCATTCTCTTCTATAAAACTTTCGTTTTCCTTTTGTAAAGCATTTACTAGGTTTTGAAGATGAAACGTTTGAGAATTCTGAGAATCTAAAGAAGGAGGCATTTGGGATCCTGTCATATAGTTCGTTTGACCCTTTAATTGAGAGATTTGGGCTTTCAACTTTCTGATCGTGTTACACTGAGCTTGAATCTGTTCATCTCGTTTGTTAATTTGAAAAACTACATCAAACTCTGGAGCATCTGAAGATGTCTTGATATTTGAAGTTTTGACATTTTCTTTGAGATGTTGATATTTTAGTTGTAGATTAAAATACTCAACTTCTAGTTTATAGAAATGTTTAACCAAATTGTCATGATCATCCAGTTCAATTTTCTCATTTAGTTTAGAATTAGTTTTTTCAAGCTCAATGACACGATCATGGGAGACTTTCAGGGCCACAGATAATTCATGAAATTTGGAAGCATTAATAGAGCAATTTGAAGCAGTGAAAAACACATCTTGAGCAACACATTCAGTAATAAGATTCTCATTTAATGTATGCAAGTTCTTTCTCTCAATCTCATTATATTTTAGTGCACGCTCATAATCACTAACTTCAGCAACCATTGCATCAAATTCCTTTTCCATACCTTTAATATCAGCTTCTACCCCTTTTTTAAGACTCTCAAAGTGATCTTTTAGAAGTTTAAAGAAGGGCATGACCTCAGTTAAATAACATTCTTTCATTTGTTCAAAACCTCTTTCACCTTCAGTTATACCAGTGGGAGTGATCCTTTTCTTGCAAGTTTTCTCAAAATCAACAAATAGTTGGAATATAACGTATTGGCTAATTAATGTCTTGCTTTTAGTGGCAATTGTTCTAGGTACAAGATGCATAGGTGTATTAGGAGGATACACGGTTGCTCTAGGCATTTTCCGAAGGGGAGGGTTTGTTTCTACAATATTTTCGGCTTTCTGCTTATCTAAATCCATTTTCCAGAAGACTTGTTCGGGAGTCAACAAAGTCTGAGGCTTAAACTTGTTTAATGCAATCCAGTTTTCCTTTTTGTAATCGTGAGGAGAGATAATTATTTTTTTCTCTTTGCATTTAGGGTCATCTAGTTTTTTGTTCATCCTTTCCCTCGTGACTTCATCTGATTTCTTATCTTCCTCAGTGCACTCAACGCAACTAGGTTTCTGCCTAGGCTTAAGAATTTCATTACCATCATAAATCACCTTATGAGCATTTCTAGCCTTTTTGATTACCTCTGGATTTGGTTCCTCAACAAGGGGAATGCTATGCTTATCGCTTAAGACTCGATGTTTGGTGACCATGTGAGCAGTTTGAATGGTGTTTCCTTGTATGTACAACTTGTTTTCAAGTTTGTTTTTCAAAGTTTTCAGATTAGAAAAATCTCTTAAGAGCTTTGATTCTTTTACATTAAATTCTTGCTTAAGCATTTTCACGTTTTCTTGAAGTTCTTGTTTTTGCTTAGCTGTTTTAGAAAGTTTTTCTTGCAAAGAATTTAATTCTTGTTTCAATACTTCTTCTCTAAAATTACTTTTTCTAATTACTGTACGCACTTGGTCATCCATTTCCTGCTCACGAGTGGTCAACTCAAATTTTGCACGTTGTTCATAAATGGCAACACGTTCCTTATAGGCATTTAGTTCAGAGATAATGGAATCATCAGGAGCACATGCAGTGTATTCATCAAAGACATAGTCATTGTTGACTGCAGAAGATGCATCACTAGGTACAACTTCACTTTCACTCTGTTTCACGTATTGATCATATGGGACAATATTGATATTACCCGTATTTTCAATATTTGATTCAAAAGTTTCGGTTGGTTGTACTTTGTCATGCATCTGTTGCACATCAGCATCATCATATAGCTTTAATACCTCAGAGATGAGTTTGTCCTTTGATGGGCCAGCTTGTGGTGAAGAAGTGACCTTGGGAGACACCATGGGAGAGATGCTAGCCATAAATATTGTGTGTGCAGTAGGTCCATCATCCACATCAGAGTCGTAAGCATCGCAGTCACCGACTTGAAAGGCATTTTGATGATTGTGACCTATCTCCTGAATGGGCTGCTCATCTACATCTGCATCATAGGTCTTGGCATTGCCTTCAGCAAGAAACAGCAGTTCCTCTTCATTCAAAGTAGCACCATTGTCCTGAGCTTGAGCCAGCAACATCTTATCTCTGAAGTATTCGGCATTTTGTGGACGCTTTGGAGATGTGCAGTTCCTTGCAAAGTGTCCCTCACCACCACAGTTAAAGCATTTGATTGGCTTAGCTTGACCTGGGTTACCATTCCTTCCTCGATTCTGGTTTCCAACATAACCTCTCCCAGCTCCACCTCGTCCCTGTTCATACTGTCTTTCCTGAACTGGTTGCACCACGATCCTTCCATCTTTAATAGTGGCTTGATTATGTGGGTTAGATGCAGTTCTGAGGTTGTTGTTGGTTTGTGGAAGAGAATTCATGTTTTGACTAATGAGAAGAGCAAGTTGATTAATGATGTTACCCACGTGTGCATCAGCATCAGCTTGTTTGAACTGAGGATCAGGGATGAGTTTGTGATTACCATTACCCAAGGGTATGACTTGTGATGCTTTGGTTGTGATTCCAATGTTTGAGTAGAAGGCAGTTGAATCATTAGATGAGCTTGTCTCTCCTGGGTTAGTTTTGAACTGATTGAGAATCAATTTTTCAAACATGGCATGTCTTTCATTCTGAAGGAGGAAGGCATAGAGTTGCTCATAGTTTGTGTTCTTCAATCCTTTAGTGAGCTTCACAGCGGTAACAAACTTGTGCCATTCGGGATTCATGTTGTTCACAAATTTTGAGTTCAACTGAATGTTAGGCATAGTCATCTTGATGTTCCTCATGTCATTCACTAACTTATGAAATCTCACATAGTACTCATAGACACTCTCATCTGGTTTCATCTTGAAGTGCTCAAATTCATCATAGAGTTGGGATTCCCTGTCTTCCATAGTTAATTCTGAACCTGAGAGAAGCATCTTAACGTTATCCCAAACAGCCTTTGCATCAGTGTTATGATTGATCAGCTTGTAGATGTCTTTAGGAAGACCTTGAAGAACAATGTTTGAAGCCCTGATATCTGCATCGAATCTCTTTTTCTCCTCATTATCAAGCTCATTGTACATCTTAGGTCTGTCCATTCCGTAGACAGGAGTACCATCTTCATTAGTATCAAGTATGTCTCTAGTCGTTTCAACCCGATATGGTCCTTCATCAATGGATTTGAGAATGTTTACACCATTTTCCTTTCCAAGGCAATACAATCTGATTCGTTGAGCCCAAGAATCGTAGTCAGTTCTGTCAAGCATTGGTGGACGAGTATCTGAGCCAGCTTCTTGAACATCCTCGGCAACAGTGGAGATGACAGTGGGAATGTTGGTAGACATGTTAACAGATTATACGGGATTTTATAACTCTATGATTAAACCGGGAAATAGATTCTTTCACGGGATTTTACTAAATCAAGAGAAAACCGTAAACAATCACTCAAGTTGCTAGATGATAAAGTGCTAACTCGCTACCAAATAATGCACTAAGTCGCTAGAAATTAGTGCACTAAGTCGCTAACCCTTAACTCGCTACACGTCTAAGTCGCTAGAGTCCCAAGTCGCCAACAGAAAAGCAAGTCGCTAAGTAGTAACTCGCTACAGACTAAGTCGCTAGCCAAATTTGTGCAGTAATTCGCTACACAAGTCGCTAGATATGCAAGTCGCTAAAGAGCAACTCGCTACAGACTAAGTCGCTACCACAAGTCGCTAACCGTAGTGGAGATTCCACTACTTGTACTTTAACTCGCTAGCTCTAACTCGCTAGCTTTTATAACTGTAAGTCGCTACAAAACTATGAAGTAAGTCGCTACCAAGAAAACAAGTCCGAGAGCTAAGTCGCTAGCTTGAAAAACCAAATAACCTTCACTTTTCAATCCAAAAACAACCCAACCAAGATGATTCAAGCTTACCAAATGAAAACCTAAACACTTTTGATGATTCTAAACATAAAAGTACCAACAAAATTCAAACTTTAACACAAGAAATCAACCAAATGATGCAAAAACCACTAAACTTTTTCAAACTCAAAAACCACCTAAAAACCACTATAAATCCAAAGATGTGCAAGATATGATCTAACCATGGCTCTTGATACCAATTGTAAGATATAACTTGTCACATACACATCAAACCATAACACAAGGTGGCGAATAAGATGGAATTCTAGAGAGAGAAAGTTAGAGGTTTAGGGAACTTAGTGAGAGAAAGTGAAAGATATTATTATGAGCTCCAACTCTCTACCTTGGAAGGTAGAGAGTATTTATAGTCTTACATAACTCGCCACACTTTGGGCTGTGGATCAGGCATACAGTGGGTAAAGACCCGTCCGTCCTCCACGGTGTTACTTAACTAAATTACTACTTAACTTAAAAGAACTACGACTACGAGCTTTCTAACGATTACATATACTTGAGGTGACCGACTCTTTAATACCGGGAATTTCTAATTCCTAACATGCGCTAAACCAATTTTCATAAATTTCGTGCACTTATCCTAAAATCAAATTGAGGAAAGTATGTCGAAGGACTGCTGTTCCTACACAAATGTTTTTCCTTCTATAAATTATTCAGAAAAATATTTTTTGTTTTCAAAAATGGTGGTAAATGAGTTGCTTGCAAATCAATCAGATTCAGAGTTTTCGTAAAAATTGAAAACTCAATCAATGACTTCAGCGCTTTTAAACTCTTTAGAAAATAAGTCATTGATTGAGGGGGAGAATGTTTTCAAATCTATATCATCTAACGAGCTTATCTAATTATCCTATATACTTAAATGTAAAACATGTTAACCTATGTTGAAGGACTAGGTTCCTAGGATATGATTGTTAGGATTAGATTATTAGAGTTTGATAAACACATTATTCCCGTGCTTTATATGAACTGATTGATATGTTGAATTGACTTTTATTAGTCGATTGCTGTTTGGGTGTTGTCGACCACCATATATGTCTATCTGTGTTCACTAACGTATGCAGATAACATGGTTTAAAAGAATGTTCTAGATCCAGATCCCACATAAGAAGATGATTGGATGTCGAAAGGAAAGGGAAACTATTTCTTAGGTCGACAATGAAGAAACGGAGCTTAATTAGATCTCCATGGAGAGTTGGCACGATAGATGCAACTTAAGAGGTCTCACTGCGTCAGCAGATGGTTTTCTTCAAGCCTTACAGCAACAACAGAATTAGCTCAACCACCTAACGTATCTTTGTTCAGGACAAGTAGTGGATGATACCATTTTCTTAACAATTTTGAAAATATTGTTTTAAAAAAATGGAAAAATATTGTTTTGAAAATAAATTGGGCTTAAATTATGGAAATCAACCAGACTTCATTTTAAATCTAAAGTCACTCAATCAACGACTACGGTCATCGATTGAGGGGGTGAGTTATTTCATATTAAATATTTTCAAACAATATTTCATCAAAGAGTCCGTTTGTACAATAACAAGTGGTGATATAAAATTTAATGTTATGTCATGGTATGATTTTCTTTAAAACTCAAAGATCTTACAAAATGAAATTTTATATGTTCTTGTTTAATTGTGAAATTGTTTTATTTTACTAAAAGATCTCTTAAAACTATGATACCTGACACTAACAATCTTTAATGTCTAAAATTGGTCCATCTCAATCATTTTTCAAAATTAAATCAAGCCACGTCTTTCCCCAAAATTTTCTAAATGATTTAAGTCAATCGGGATCCAAAATCTCAATTGGTTTGAAATTTTTGATCAGGGGAGAGATCGTGATTTAAATCTCAAATCGGTTTTAAAGGGTCATTGTTTCAAAAGCACTCCATCCTTCATGTGTCAAACGATTTCAAATACATAATACACATGATTGTGGAGGAGTATTTAACCATAAACCAGAAGAGCTTTTAAATCAGGCACATTTTCTCCCATGTTTTCTACACCTTATTAAATCATTTGGGATCAAAAATCTCAAAGGGTTTGATATTTTTGATCGGGGGAGAATTTGTGATTTAATAATGAAATTTGATAAAAGGTGATCATTTTGATTCAATTGTGCATACTGCTATCCCATATGTGCTAAACGCTTTCAAATCTCGAAGCACTTATTGTGGGGGAGAATTTCAAAAAGAAAATAAACTTTCAAGCTACAAAGATTTTTATGTTTCAACATAAAGTACCTTGATTGATTTTCTAATGTTTTCTTAGTGGCTTTTGTAATCGTGGATGTACTTCAAAAGCACACTTTCCTCTATGTGATAAAATGATTTAAAATATCCTACGCACATATTGAAGGGGAGAATTTACCAAAGAAATTCAAATGGCTTTTTCTAAGGAAATTGTGATCAAGAAATCATTTCAAAGAACTCTTGCCTCCATGTGCTAAACAATTTCAAAATCATATGCACATGTTGAGGGGGAGCATTTCTAAAAGATAAAAAACAATTAAGGTACAAAAGGCTTTGATATTATATCACAAGTACCTTGATTGATTTTCCAAATAATTTTTCAATTGGTTTCATTAAAGAAAGAACAATACCAAAAGACTGACCAATTTACTTTATGCATGGTGTTATAAGGATGGTTAGGTTAGGTATTTGTTCCCACGATCCAGCCGGAACCGGAGGGATCTACCCATGGACAATCCACTAGATAGTGTAGAAGTCCTTAGGTATGATGGAAAAAGGAGAAAATTGAGAATAAGGGAAGAGTGCTGACTGAGATAGAGCTAGAACTGGAATAAACCCAACAAGGTTCTAGTAATGAAGTCTCGGTAAGCACTGAAGGGGTTGAAGAATGAAAAAGAAATGAATGTGAAAAGGGTGAAAAGAAATAGCCCTCCAACAATTCAACCTTAGGGCAGAAACCGGGTTCAATACATATGATACTGGTGGTTACTAAGGTAACACTGGTATTGAAGACAAGACGTTATGGACCCAGTGACGCACTGCACTATAACTTCCCAAGCTACTCAAGTTTCTCTTAAAAGGGCTTGTTTCATTCTCACGGGGAACCTACATTATCTATTGACTTTCTCTTAGAGATTGTTGATATTGAAGAAGGAGACCCTCTCCCTAGTCTCTGGCATAGGAACCAAATGTGCACAATTGAGTCTAGAGCCAAGAGATCATCTACAATATCTCATTAGGACACAAAATTAATGAAGAGTTGTTGTTTCACACAATGTGGAAAGTAAGAATATATTGAGAGTCCTACGCAGTATCCTTGTGGTATTGCCAGAACATCCGAGTGATATGTTAAATAATCACGATGAAGATGGAAATCCTTCTAGAGCCAACATCAAACAAGCTCTTGGTTGGTGACATGTGAGATCTTTTCTAAAGATCAAGCTTGTGACAACTGGATAGAAACGATGGGGCGATTCACTCGTGAATCAACCTTGATCCAGGAAATGAATTGACGAATACTTTTGGAAAAACCGTTCGATGTGCAAATCTTCTTTTCTCTAGCACATCGAATGTGTATTCATATTTCAAACAAAAAAAGTATCTCTGATTGAAAAAATACTTTTGGAAAAACCGTTCGAGGTGCAAATCTCTTCTTTTCTCTAGCACATCGAATGTGTATTCTTTTTCAAATACAAAAAGCATTTTTGATAGAAAATTGATCTATCTCATAAAACCTTCATCGTATTGCAAAACTTTTTCTTCAAGTAATACGCGATTGTTTTCAAATCAATTTTTCATCAATCAGTGAATCTTAATTCGCTGGTTCACTCACTCCGTGTTGTCTTCTTTGAGACGTTCCGGTTTGAGAACAGCTAGAACAGCTGCGAAACCCTGTCAAGGAGATTCTTCGGAATTATACCTGATCACAGGCAGTACTTGTACTGATCAACGGGGAACCGTGGGCCGTGTACCTCAATTCAACGAAAGTGATCAAAGACACTTTCGTATGTTTTATTACTAACTGTTGTTTGCAGGTACATTTAGACGGTTGCAGCTGATCAGCATTGAGAAGTCAATCCAAAGACGCATGCTCACAGCATCCACACTTAATTAAAGAAATCATGACAAGTGCTAATCTACATGACCTGGCTCTGATAGCTGCAAATATCAGGAACCAGTAAAGCTTCCGCTACTCAGATGAAAAGATGTCATGATCCAGAAAGTGTGAGCATGTCGGTCCAAAAGTCACAACATCACATGTAGGCAACACAACAAAGGGTGATCTAGAGATTTGTTGTGGCTGATGATCTCAAAGAAAGCTCAAAGATCATCAAGATGTGGATCAGTTCAAAGACCTCCACTTAAAGTACAAAGCAATCGGACTTTGAATTATCACTGCTAAAGCACAAAGATGCGGATATTGAAGAATTAAAGTCTATGAGCTCAAGACTGAAGATTAAATAGAATGGTAGGATTCGAAATGTAAAACATGGGATGACCTCCCTTAGGGGGAGATTTTTAGGAACTGGAAATTCCATAGTGAAGAGTCGGTCACCCCAAATGTAATCTATCATAAGTTAGCTCGTAAACATATCGGTATTTACGTTATTAAGTAGTCAATTAGTTAGTTGTTAGCTTAGTTATTAGTTTAGTGTAACACCGTGGAGGAAGGACGGGTCTTCACCCACTGTATGCCTGATCCACAGCCCGACAGGAGGGCGAGTAGTTTGTAACTATAAATACCCTTCCCACTAAGGGAAGGGTGGAGCATCCTTGAATCTAACCTTTCATTTTGTGTTACAACTCTCTTTCAAGAATTTCCTCTCATCTCTTTCACTCTCTTAACATGGCACACTTTTTTAATCATCTCCCTAGACCACTCGAATCATCAAACAACATAAATATACGATCCAACACAATTCTTCCTAGACTTTTCATTATAAGGACCCTTTTCATTATATCCCATCTCTCTCTCTCTCACTCTATCTATATATATATATATATATATATATATATATATATATATATATATATATATATATATATATATATATAGGCTCCGGATCTATTGTTGTTGGCTGCGAAGGGTAAAGGCAAGGGAAAAAGAAAACCAAATTTTTTGAAAATAGCTTAATTGATAATCGTCTTATTTATGGTTTTCGGCTTATTTCTCAGCTTATTTTTGCATTTTGGACACCTTATTCGGTATATGCCTTAGCCTACTTCCATAGCTTGTTTTTTGGCATACTTATAATTTTGTGTGGCTCGGCTCAACCTTACACCATGAGGGGTGTTTGATTAACCTCAAGTCTAGTTTATATTGCTCATTATAGTCTCGTTTTGGCACATGGGTTGAGTTTGAATTCGCATATTATAGGCCTAGTTCTCGCTTGTATGTGATTATTGTTTCGGCTAGCGAGGCACCCACATAAGGTGTGCTCGTTAGTGTTGCGTATTTGGTTTTTCCGTTCGGTTCAATCTCAACAATGTGGTTGTTTTACTTTCGGTGTGTTAAACGACATGCTATAGTCCTTGTGTCTGTGTTGTGTTGCACCTGATCTGGGCAACAGCCCACTCCTAAGGGTGCGTTTTGTTTCGTGTTGTACACAAGCCAACCTACCAGCATGATTTAAGAGTGTGTATGTCAAATTGGGTCAAAGCCCAGTTTACTTTAAAAGGGTGTGTTTATTTATCAGCCCACTCAGACATTCGTATACGTGTAGTCTTGAGTTTTCCCTCGACTCAATTCCAATTCGTTCGACTCTTTTTCATCTTGTTCGACTCACCTCCGTCCTACCTTGACTCGTCATAACGACATACCATAAGCACACGACACGTTGATCTGTACTCGTCCGCATACCACGAATGATGACACGTCTAGCATTGCATCGTTAACATTTTAAGAAACACAAGTTACAAAATTCAATTAATGAAGATGTAAATTCTACGATTGGAAAGCAAGTTACTAGAAACGAATTTATTATTATTTCTCATAACTTAAATGGAGAATTTTATACACCTAATTAATCATAATGTAAACTTATAGACATAAACGTATAAATTGCTAAACCAGGTAATTAGACCTCGATAAAAACAAATTATAAAATCTTTTGACAAACAAATACGAATATAAACCCGGGTTATGCTTGAATTTTTGCCATTGGTAACCTAATATATATTGGCACTACATCGTAGTTCATAAGGAACAAGCTTGAATAAGTTTAAGTTAACATTTAAAAATTATTTAAAGATAAATACATTTTTTATAAACAAAAATTAGTGACACACATAATGTACTTTGAACTTACATTGGGTTTTCAAAACACAAATGTATATAAGACAAGTTATATTTACAACTACTCAAGGCATATATATGATTTGAAATATATTTATTATAAACCTACATTGTATTTTTCTAATACACATTTCGTCAAGACTTAATTCTCTTTAATAAACTTATAATAAACGATTTGAGAATATGTATATACCTTTCGATCAAGCCATATACATCTTATAATATACATACTATTCTTCATGCATTGCCATTTGGTATTCATTAAACCAAAGTCTCGTTCATTCTCGATATTTTCCGTTTTCTACTCTACAATTCCATAAGCCGAAATACACATAAACTATTAAAAAGCTATTTTCAAACTTAGCAGTGCCACACAAGCAACAACAACACAAACATTTAAAAGTTATAAAGTTTTGTTAAACCTTATCGAGTCTTAAACATGGATAAAGACTAAACTTGCTGTACTAAATTAGGTTGCGTGTTGGAGCCGTGCAATACCATTAATATAATTGTTCACTTTAGACGACTAATTGCTAGGTGAGTTTCATGGCCCTAACTTTTAAACTATTTTATATTTGTTTTGGGGGAAGATACATGCTTGTTTTACTTGAAATCAATGAATTGTTTTTTTTTTAAATGTGCATTTCCATGCAAATTGTGCTTCATGATTGATATGTAGGATTATTTATATGATGTGTTTACCTACCATACTACTGAATGTTTTCTTGCAAACTTAACTGTTTAAAATTACTTACGTGAGAATCACGCAAAGATATTTCCTGGACCATACAAAATGTTTTATCGATTTAAACTGTTACGCAACTTAGCCTAAGCCCTTAAATCCCAAAATGCCCAAACTCATGAACCGTCGACTCCTGCTGGGAAGTGCGAATGTTATAAATAGATCTATTGGGGTGACTCCCCCATTCGGTTGGCCATACATGGGTCAAGGAGAAACGTATAGCATGTTGGAACCGAGTGTAACGGGATAAACACTCACAAAGGGCCCCTTACTAGTATGACTACATTTTGCATACATTACTGTCGTAGCTATGGTTGCATGAACTTAGTGCTAGCGTAACAAACACACGATATGGCATTGTATTCATTGAAATGTGCATATACCCTAGATACGGTCCACAAATGAAGCTTTATTTTAAGTTAAACAAGAACCTTCATGACATTGTGCGAGACACAATGGTTACAAAAACTGAATGTTTTAAACTCACGTAAATGGTACACTAAAATGTTATTTAAACAAACCTATAAACTCACCAACCTCGTATTGACACTTCTTAGCATGTATTTTCAGGTTATAAGGCGATAGCTTAACTTTGGAGGCACAAGGCAAAGGCATGGTATGGTCACAACTTTCTCTGATAGAATTAAATGAGGATCGCTGTATTATGGGCTTGTTTTCCGCACTAAAAAAATCATGCAAAATTTTTTTACTTCAATGAATGAAATTTCTTAAGAAAAATCAATTGTTCTATACTTGTGTTGTGATATCAATTTAGTAGCACCCAAGACTTGAGTACTTCCGCTCTTCCATTTTGGGGGTGTTACATATTGGTATCAGAGCCAAGGTTATAGAGAACTGGGTATTTTTAAAACCTTGACTATAAACACTTTTACAAAAACTTAACCCTATGACCGACACGTGCCAGCCTGCCAAGCTGATGCCTCACTCATGATCCGGTTGAGATCATACTTGATAAAATATTTGTTTTACTACTCACCTAATTTCACTATATGTTATAATTATTTTTACTATACGTATGTTTACGTATCACAGTGCTACGCCTTTCCACACATAAATGGAATATTGTTCTAGTCTTTCAAGACAACTTCTAAAAGCGTTCGGACATATTACTAGCGTAACTAAGCTGAGTATTTCAAAATTCATTGAACCTCGGTTGAATATAGATTGATCACCTATATTCAACCAGGAACAGTGGGACATAGCCTGATCACCTATGTCCGACTCAGAGGTGAATTTTGCAATACTTGGAGTAGTTATAATAGCATTATGTCAAGTTGGTTTCGATTAATCTCATACAATGGTAATGTTTTTGGTGTATGTAAACGAGCATGTAACATTTTAAAAGCCGCACACTGGCGTCACACTACTCCTTAATCATAAACTTTATTTTCATAAATATAATATTTTCATATCACAATTGGGTTATGTTATAGTCACCGCTACCCAAAAGCTTACACTCAACAGATGAACTGAAGTACATCACTAGCCGTTCTAGTAACAACCTTCAATAGCACCTATGAGAAAGATTCTCTTAGTGGGAGTAGGCAACAAAAAGAACAATAAACCTTTGAGAAGATCTAGAATTTCACGATAAGTGACCTGTAACCCAACAGAAACTTGAAAATTTACACCCCTATCTTGAAATCAGATACCTAGAATCTCCACCCATCTCTTAAGAATAACAGTGCCTACCATGCTACCCTCTTACAAACAAAATAAATGAGTCGCCATACAAATTGTTTCCAATTATCTCACGGACCATTTTGCGGTTATTCTACGAAATGTTTTAATACTGTATCGTGAAACCAACACTTCAACCATCGTATTATTTTATAAACAATGAGTTGTTTTTATCTGTCCTATAAATTGTTTTACGAATCACTTCGCAAATTATTTTACAAACCGAGTTGCGTCCTTACCACTACACTATAAAGGAAACTACAATTTTACTACTACCTTACAAAAATAAAGTGTTTTCTTAATACTCTAAAAACTATTTTACAAATCATTATATAAACTATTCTGGAATCACTCTGTAAATTATTTACTCATTTGAAAAGTGTTTTTAGGTTAATACCTCATAAACAGAATGACAAATATTTTCCTTGCCAAACCTTAGAGTACATCCCACACCTCTGCCTAAATCTGTAGATAACAATGAGGTTCACCAAATGTTAAACCTCTAACCCTACCCACCTTAGACAACTAAAATTTACTCTTAACATTTAAAACATATGAAGATGTCTATATCCTACTACACATCCGTCTTCAGTAATGCTCTTATTTTAAGAATTCCTATTTAAAACTCATACTAATATTTTATAAATTACTCATTTAGATGAGACAAAACACTTTGGTTAGACTATACTAAACTTTTGCAAGCAGAGAAATGACTACACACTAAAAGTTTTGCAAAGTCATCTTATCCACACTACAATTATGAACCTGTTTTACAAAATTCAAATATTTTGAAACCGTGTAGTTTTTACGCAACTATTGATTGCAAACAAATAGATGTCTACGTATTGAAATATTTTCTTGGTCAAACTCGTGTAAACAACTACCCAAATGAAGGTGTCAAAAATAAATATTTCTTCATTCCTTTAAGAAGAAAACGCACAAAACTGTAGCAAATCTTCAGAATCAACCACCATGCTTTAGTATCACTAAACACCAGAAACAAGTGGGTTTTGATCATATGTTGGATAAAACCATGAGAAATTGGAGGTCCCCGCAGTAACGTAATAGTGGAACATCATTAGAACCATCACCTAATGAACTTAACCTAGAAAATCATTTCACCTAAGATATAGGATGTGCTACTGGCAAAACACTTAGGTACCCATATACAAAGAGAAAACCTGGAACCACCTAGTGAAACTCAAAACCTGTTACAAATATCATCACCTCTTTTTTGGGTAAAGGGTTTTACCCTGGTAAATATATAACCAAAAATAATGTCAAGTACAAATGGAATGTGGCAAAAGTACCACATTAACCTCAAGCTAAAAGCTTGATAAACTAGTGTTTATGACATGCCATAAACACAATGAACCTAACTAAATTACATCACCTAACTAGGCATAAAACAAGAAAAAACTTCTAACAAGCGAGCATCCCGCATCCATCCAAAGCACAAAGGGAGCAAGTCGACCCAGGAAGTCTGCCTCCTTAAAAACCCTTTCCAAGAGAAACCCAAATGGAAAAACCTTCGAGTAGGGAAAAAGAGTACAACCCTTACCTGGAACGACCTTCGTGTATAATACAAGCACTTGGAATCTTCCATTTATCAAGAATCAGACGAGCCCGCGGGGTTATCTTCTTGAACTTGAAGGTAACCAGCTTCAACCGAACGGTAGAGACAATAAATTGGACCACTTCAGCTACGGTAGACTTCTTTTTCTTGAAATGTTTTGAATTGCGTTCCATCCAAATGTAATACGTAGTTGCAGCGAGAAGTAACCGAGATATGATACTAATGACCGTACGCCCCTTAGATATAGGAATAAGGAATGTGATAGCATTATCCAACGAAGGTGGGACAGCATCCATTCCAGATAAAACCTGAACCTGCAACCAAACCTGCATAGAAAACTGGCACTCAAAAAACAAGTGTGAGTGAGAGTCCGGAACCAAGTCACATAGCAGGCATTTAAGCAAGTACAAATCAACATTAGGCCTAACATCCCATTGCCGCATCCAATTCTGAGTCTTTAGCTTCTGTTTAATAACAAGCCACAAATGTATAGCATGTCTAGGAATACAATGAGAAAACCAAGGAATATGATACCACTCCACCAAATCAGCCCTTAGGCGAAGAGAATCCCAAGCACCCGCAACCGAGAAACGAAATAAATTACCATCCAAAGTACGCCATAATAAATCGTCATCATTATCATGAAGAAGATTTGGTACCGGGAGAGTAGCTAAAAGTGGAAACCTAGATAACCAATCAGAAGGCCATCGCCAAACACCATTATCAATCACATCAGAAACCGAGTCCGATAAGTTAAACCCTGCCCAAGCAATGTCTCTAGCAGTAAGTGAGTCACGAATAGGGCTTAACTCACACCACATATCAAACCAAACTGAAGTAGCATTTCCATTATTAATCTTATGCCAAATAAAAGGACGTACCTTGGATCTAATTGCAAGAAGCTTACGCCATCCCCAGCTAAAATCACCCAAGCAAGGGACATCCCAAAAGCTTCTACCACAAAGTTTATAAGAATGAATCCATTGAACCCATAAGGACTCTTTATGAGTCAAAATACTCCAAATATGCATAGTCATAAGGGAAATGTTAAAATCATCCAATCTACGAATACCTAGACCTCCCTCATGCTTAGGCTTACAAACAGACTCCCAAGCAACTTTGGCCTTACCTCTTTTCATTTCTCCTTGACACCATAGGAAACCCCACATAAGCTTCTCCAATTCATGAATGATACGAGTAGGAAGGATAAAAACAGAAGCCCAATATAAATGCATCGAAGATAACACAAATCTGACCAACTGAAGCCTACCCGCAAGTGATAAAAACTTATTACGCCAATCATTTACACGACCTTCCAACTTTTCCACAAGAACCTTACAATCCTTATAAAGCAGTCTAGATGATATAAGAGGGACCCCAAGATACCTGACAGGGAGAGAACCTTCTGCAAATGGCATGGACTGGAGAATAGTAGCTTTCATAGCATAAGGAACATTACAAAAGAAAGCTGTACTTTTAGGGATACTCGAAACAAGACCCGAGACATTCTTGAAATCCACCAACGCTGCATTATGACATTAACAGAGTCCGGATGACCTCTAGAAAATAAGAAGATGTCATCTGCAAAACAAAGGTTAATAATTCTCTATTGTTCACAAAAATGATGAAACTGAAATTCCATTGCATTAGAAACCTTTTTCTACAAAATAAGAGTTAGTACCTCCATTACCAACGTAAACAAATAGGGAGATAACGGGTCAACTTGCCTAAGACCCCGCTTACCTTTAAACCAGCCATGGAGATCACCATTAACACATATATAATACGACGTAGATGAGACACACACCATGATCCAGTCGACCATTTTGGGATGAAAACCAAACCCAATCAGAATAGCTTTAAGAAACGTTCAATCAACCGCATCATACGCCTTCTGGATATCAACTTTAAACATGCACCTAGGCGGACCTCTCCCTCTATGATAAGTCCGCATAAGCTCTTGGGTAAGTAATCTATTATCAGAGATACGACGTCCAGAAACAAATGCTGATTGATTAATACTAACCAACTTACCAAGGCCCTCTTTAATACGGTTAGCAATAATTTTGCTAATGCATTTATAAAGGACATTACAACAAGAAATAGGCCTATAATCATTAATCTTAGACGAGGTAGACACTTTAGAGACCAAGGATATAATGATATGATTGATTTCCTTAAGAAGCTTACCATTAATAAAGAAATCCCGAATAACACAAGTAACATCAGTACCCACAACATCCCACACTTTCTTAAAGAAATCTTGATGAGTGTGTAAATACTCATCATTTTTGGTTAAATCTGAGCTGCAAAACGTTTAAAAATGCTCAGAAATGCATCAAAATACTGAAAATATCTCAAAATTGCATTTTATATGTTTCAGATGCAAAATGTTTAAAATCAGATGAAAAATGAGCTAAGTTTGCATAATTGTCAGTTTCAGTCCCCCAAATTTCAAAATTGGCAACTTTAGTCCCTGAAATTTCAAAGATTGATAGAATTTACCCCTGGACATTTTAAATTGGAAAATGAACATTTTTAGTCCTTTGGTAATTCTAACTTGTCAAAATTGGTCTTTTGATAGGTTTTGGATAATTGCAAGTTTAGTCCTCGGAGTATCTAATTTGGCAATTCAGTCTTTGTATTATTAGAGATTTTCAAAAATGGTCCTTACATTATTTGAGGTTTACATATCCAACCCTTGGATCACTTTCTGAAATTACACTTGAGGTCCCTGAAGTTTCAGTGTGTACGCTGTTGGTCCCTTAAATACCATATGGCTACACATCTAATCCAAGTCCAAGTTAATAACTCTAAGGCCCATTTACCCAAACCCATTTCCCTTTTACCCGTTACCCAGTCAACACCCAACCATAGCTAAACCCTACCCCCTTTTCTTCTTCACCTTTTCCCGCCATAGCCACACACATCTCCCAATACCAAACAGAAACCTGACAACCCTCCCACGCTATCCCTGACAACGCCCCACGCCTGCTTATCTCACACGAAAAGAAACAACAGAAGAGAGAGACACGGAGACAGAAGAGAAAAGAAAAAAGAGCACGCATGATTTGGCTTATCTCAAGTGACAGAGAAGCAAGAGAGAGGGAAGAAGATGCTTAAATAGCTGTTAGCTATGAGTTAACGTTAGTTAGATTTTTTTCTTTTTTCTTTTAGTAGTTAGTTTTTTTTAGAATGTAATACCCCTGTTTTAGTTTGAAATCAGTCTTAGATTTCCTGCGAGAAGTCAGTTTTATTCTAAGTGTTTAGTTTCAAAGTAGTTTCTATATCTGTTGTAATGTTTAAGTTTTATGAATGAAAAGTGTTATTTACTTGTCTGCTTAATTATCTTCGTTCAATCTCATTGTGTTCAAGTTTTTAGTCCAGTTTTACAGAAGGTGGAACCAAGTTTTAATGTTTTTGAAACAGATTTAAGTGATTTTCACCCATAAGGGATTGTTTGGCTTATGTTGTCAAACGGGTCAGATTGCACTTCTAACCCATTTGACTTGTTGAGTCAAGCCTATTTTTGCAAGTTCAGAGAATAGCGCCTATTACAATCTGTGTTGTCAAGAGGTCTCAAAGTTTAGTGAGCAAAGAAAAGTTTTTTTTGTGTTCTTATTTCAGAACTGAGCAGCAAAAGCTGCATGTTCAGCACCTTATTTTTCAGCTTCTTTGGGTTTCAAAGTTAGAAATTTTGTTTTTTTTATTAGTCCTATTGTATCCAACTTACTCTAGTGTGAGTCTCAAGTAAGGACATAACTGCTAGCGTAGTTAAAATTGAGTGACAAAAAGCCACCCTTGACAGCTCATTCAGGTTTGCTTATCTAGCTTATTTGGTTTTCATTTAGTTCACTTTTTCCTTTTTCATATTATTAAGCTCATAAGGGTAGATTAGAACTCTTAGGTAACTTGTAGGTAGTTGTTGAAAGCTTTTTGTAGCTTAACGGATCTGTCAGTGCAGACCCCCTTTTTGTTATGATGCCCTTTTTAAGCTTAGATTTAGGACAGTTGTAGTTAGATTTAGGATTTGATTTTTATTATTTAAGTAGTTAGCAGTATGAACATGTTCTATCTTGCCTTAATTTGGTTTCTAGAGCTTAGTTGATTAGCTAATATTTCCTCAAAAAGTGTCCCTTGTGCCTGTTTGTGACTGTGTACAGGACACCCACACCCTAACACCCTAGTTTCACATCTTATTTACTAGCTATCATAAGCTCCTTGTAAGCTAGATAAAGGGGGCAAAAGAAAGTCAGTTAGGTGTACTACAAGATCCCATAAGCTTAGGTTCTAACCCCCACTGTAGCATAATCAAAATAAGCTAGAAAGTGCCCCCATCGGGCCTGTTTGGGACTGCATCAGCAGACCCCCACAGCAGCTAAAGTTGTTGGTTTAAGGTGCTTATTAGGCATTCTTTTTGCTTATTTATGATTTTTATTACTTAGGTTAGTTTAGTTCACCTTATTGCTTATTAGGACCTATTGCTTGCTTATTTTCCCATTTTTTTTTTAGCTTTAGGATCTCCTTAGTTTAGGTGTTTTTGCCAACTGTTTAATCTCTTGTACTTTAGCTTGTTTCATTTTTCTTCTTTGCTTATTTTAGTTAAATGAAGTTACTTTCTCATTAGGTTCTTAATTTAATTGCTTATAATGGATTTAGACCAATCAATTTCAATACAGATGGTGTTTGGTTTAGAATCTGTTCGAGATCAGTGGACAGTCAAGCCAAAGGGAGCTTGTCCCCTTTCTATTTGATGTACTCTTTACTTGTAGCTTGTTTGATTTCATTGATGTTTAAGATAGCCTAGTTTTTATGCATTGCTTATTGCAAGTTTCGAAATCTGTCCAAAGGTGTGTTTAGTTGCTGTCCAATTCAGAAGACAATAAGCTGTGAAAACAGCTTATCGAGTGCTTTTCAAAAGTAAAGGTTTAACAAAAATAGCTTACTTTGATCTCATTTTTGAGTTCCAATCGAAAATCAAAATAAAAGAAAGTGGAAAACATGATTTTTGCCAAACTTTGTGGAATTTTCACGGATTCATTATAAGTCCATTTGAGCTCAAATTTGGGATACAAGATCTTTGGTTGGTTGTAAACATCATGGTCATTTTAGTTTATTTTTAGGAATTTTATAAGCTAGCTTAATTAGTGCTTAAAGTAGGGTCTTAGAGGCCGTTTGGCATATAGTTATTAAAATCTGGTCGCGAGTTTTTTTTTTCTGTAGCTTGTGCTTCTTACTTCCCAATCAGTTGCATTAGCTCGTTTTAGGTTAGATTTAGGCTTTAGTAGCTTATGGTAGCTTATAGTTAGCTTTTAGCTTATTTCAAGTGCTTATTCAAACTGCTTATTTGTCCAATTCAGCTTATTAGTAGGCTTATCTAACTTTTTATATTTTTTCCATGATTAGAATAATATTTTAGATTTTCCTGTAAAGTTTCATAATTTTTACTGTTCATTTGTTATTTTTCTTAATTTTAATTGGTTTAAATTAGTTTTTAATTAATAATAATTATTTAAAAAGTCTAAAAAATATATTTTCAGTTTTAAAATAAATTTTATAATATTTTAGACTTTTCTAAGTCATAATTTTATTTTTCTAGCTTTATTTCCTAATTTCTTGTATTTTAGATTAATATTTAATAGTTAAAATTAGTTTTTAATTAATAATAATTAGATAAATAGTTTTAAAAATAATTTTCTTTTTCTAAATATTTTCTTTTATCATTAGGTTTGTAAAAATGTATTTTTCATATTTTTAGGATTAATATTGTATAAGTGTCACTTTTTAATTTGTACGTCGCGTAGATTTTAATTTCAGTTTTATAAAAACATAAAAACAAAAACATCATTTTAATTATAGTGATAGCGTTTATTTAATAGATTTTATCTTTTTAATTTCCTTTAATTTGCATTTAAGCCGTTTTAATTTGTTGGCTTTTTCCGTAGTTATAATCTATTCACAAATCCTTTTCCCGTTCAAATTCCTCGATCACTATACGTTTGATAATCCATTGCATAGCTCGCTGGGACATAACGACCCGGGGAAACCCTATACTCCCCAGATCTTCATTGATTTCGTGCTTGAGCTGTTTTAAGTTTTCTTACGCTTGCGTGAGAGAACTTGACGGTTTTGCGCAGATCAAATTTTTGGCGCCGCTGCCGGGGAGCTGTGCTAATTATCTTCCGTTTAGCAGATTAGTAATTTGGATATTCACTCTTTGTCTATACCATCTGTATGTATTTATATTTTCTTATAAAAATCAAAAATCCAAAAAGATTTTCATTCTTTGTTTTTGCAGCATATTTTTCAAAAAAAAAAAATCCAAAAATATCCATCCTTTATCCTCTAATCTGTTTAATTCTACATTTCTTTATCCTCAAACCTGTTTAATTCTCCATTCCTTACCCTCTAATCTGTTTAATTCTTCATCTCTTATCCCTCTTAACCGTTTAATTCTTGATGTCATGGTTTTCGACATGTTCCTGGTGTGGAGGTCCATTTAACGGTGGAAATTGTCGGCGATGTACCAATGTGAGTTTCGGAGACAAATTTGTCGGTAATTCCGATCCCATTTCAAATGAAACACCCGATTTTTCCTACCTACCTCCACAGCCCCAATACGAATCCTACTCATACGAGTTTTGTGAGAATGATTCTCGTTACGGTTTTGATTGTCCACCACGGGTCCCGCTTGTCTATGAGCCAGAACCATGTTACAATCAGAACTTTGGTGAAAGTTATTTTCCCAATTATCTCTGTTGTGAGAATTGCGGGGGTCCTCATGCGACTTTTGAATGTCAACCGATGAATCAAAATTTTCACAATTCCAATTCTCCCGGTTTTGACAATTTCCAACCCCCACAGTATTCCATCATTCATCAATATCATCATGATAAAACTATTGGAGAATTACTAGCTGAAGAACGAACAGCTAATCCTAGTACTCAGACTTCCGAGCCTTCACAGCATTTCAATGATTACGAGGAATGTAATCTTCCACAAAGTTCTGAAGAAATACGCATTCGAAAGCAACTACAAATGAAAAGAATGGTATGTAAGCTTCAGCAGATGAATATAAGAATCCGATATGATGACGATGATGATGAGGATACAATTCAAATGAGGGAATATTATGAGGACAACGAGGAGAGTGCTATTCAATTGAACGATATCATTTCTCAACTCCCTCAGTCTATTGCTATCACACCTATCTTACCTATTATTGCTTCCAAAGACTCTCTCATAATGGAGAATGAACATCTTGGCACAATTCCGGAAACGGAATCGTCTAATGTTGAGAACTTCGTCCCAATCCCAAGTGAGTCTGAGGATATATCCGATAGTGATTGTGATTTGCCTTTTTGTGATTCTCTTGACATTTCTGAGGTTACTTCCGGGATTTTCTCAAATCCTCTTTTTGAATTTAATAATGACTACACTTTTGGGAAAGTAAATCCTCTTTTCGATGAAATGTCTGAGGCCGATACAGAGACCATCACGGAAGTGGTGGAAATTGCTAGCTCTCAGAGCACACCACTTGTCCCACCTCTGTATTCTAACTTATCTCTTCCATCATGTGATGACAATTATATCCTCACTGATGAGATTCATGATCCAAAAATCATGAATTCCCCTTCTGATAATGAGGATTTAGTCATGATCATCATCATGATTTTCCTTATTTTCTTCACATATGGTGTGACTTCTCGTTCCCTTTTCTCCTTCGGGAATGAGGACACTATTTTTGATCCCGGCATTTTCATTTATCATTTTTGAGCCGGTTCTATGTATATCTCGTCGGTGTGGAACTTTCACGTACTTCAATGTTTATCCAAACATCTTGAATGAAAGTCCGATGGAGATTGTTTCTTCCACTTTGCTTCCCCATGAACCAATTAATTCGGGGTCGAGTCAAGCTAGCGACTCGGTAATCAAAAACAGTAGCTTAACATGGGTTTTCACCCGTGTGTCCCACCCTAGTGTGGGGGAGTTACCCCACATGTTGTATATAAGTTCTAAAAAAAAAAAAAAAAAAAAAAAAAAAAAAAAAAAAAAAAAGATCATCTTTCTAAATAATGGCCGTAGTATTTCCCTTTTACGTTCTCAGTTTCGGCATAACCGCCGGTACTTTGAATATTGAGGGCAATATTCATTTCTAAGTGTGGGGGGGAATTCTCACGAATTTCATATATTATCCACCCAATTCCCCCGTTTTTGGCCAAAAAATTTTTTTTTTTGGAGTAAGTGTTTTACACTTTCTCATTTGGTTATCAGTCCGCCTTGTCTAATAAACAAAAGGATTGGCTAATCCAGGAGCAAACGGCTCTTGGTAAAGATTTCTCAAATCCGTTTATATGGCTTGCAATTTGCCCAAAATTGTATGGTATTCAGCTCACCATATCCTAAAAAGTGAAGAGTTGGCTAGCCCGCAAGATTATGGCTTGTGGTAAAGGCAGTGGAAAATCCATAATTGGTATTCAGCTCACCAAAGATAATATTGATAATTTATCTAAGAGTTGGCTAGTCCAGAGCAAACGGCTTCTGGTAAAGACAAAACCAAATCCGTTGAAAGCTGGTGGTTTGCTCAAAATCACATGGTTATCAGTGTACCATGGTTCTTACTTGAACTGAAACATTTGGCTACTCCAGAAGTAATGGCTTTTGGTAAAGAGATTCAAATCCATTAAGTTTTTCTCAAAAGATTGCTAGGGACTAGCAATAGTTTAGTGTGGGGGATTGATGAGTGTGTAAATACTCATCATTTTTGGTTAAATCTGAGCTGCAAAACGTTTAAAAATGCTCAGAAATGCATCAAAATACTGAAAATATCTCAAAATTGCATTTTATATGTTTCAGATGCAAAATGTTTAAAATCAGATGAAAAATGAGCTAAGTTTGCATAATTGTCAGTTTCAGTCCCCCAAATTTCAAAATTGGCAACTTTAGTCCCTGAAATTTAAAAGATTGATAGAATTTACCCCTGGAC
Organism: Chrysanthemum seticuspe; assembly: GCA_019973895.1. Taxonomy (NCBI): domain Eukaryota; kingdom Viridiplantae; phylum Streptophyta; class Magnoliopsida; order Asterales; family Asteraceae; genus Chrysanthemum; species Chrysanthemum seticuspe. The sequence goes on along the minus strand of BPTQ01000005.1, from coordinate 178,939,985 downwards.
ATTTTAAATTGGAAAATGAACATTTTTAGTCCTTTGGTAATTCTAACTTGTCAAAATTGGTCTTTTGATAGGTTTTGGATAATTGCAAGTTTAGTCCTCGGAGTATCTAATTTGGCAATTCAGTCTTTGTATTATTAGAGATTTTCAAAAATGGTCCTTACATTATTTGAGGTTTACATATCCAACCCTTGGATCACTTTCTGAAATTACACTTGAGGTCCCTGAAGTTTCAGTGTGTACGCTGTTGGTCCCTTAAATACCATATGGCTACACATCTAATCCAAGTCCAAGTTAATAACTCTAAGGCCCATTTACCCAAACCCATTTCCCTTTTACCCGTTACCCAGTCAACACCCAACCATAGCTAAACCCTACCCCCTTTTCTTCTTCACCTTTTCCCGCCATAGCCACACACATCTCCCAATACCAAACAGAAACCTGACAACCCTCCCACGCTATCCCTGACAACGCCCCACGCCTGCTTATCTCACACGAAAAGAAACAACAGAAGAGAGAGACACGGAGACAGAAGAGAAAAGAAAAAAGAGCACGCGTGATTTGGCTTATCTCAAGTGACAGAGAAGCAAGAGAGAGGGAAGAAGATGCTTAAATAGCTGTTAGCTATGAGTTAACGTTAGTTAGATTTTTTTCTTTTTTCTTTTAGTAGTTAGTTTTTTTTAGAATGTAATACCCCTGTTTTAGTTTGAAATCAGTCTTAGATTTCCTGCGAGAAGTCAGTTTTATTCTAAGTGTTTAGTTTCAAAGTAGTTTCTATATCTGTTGTAATGTTTAAGTTTTATGAATGAAAAGTGTTATTTACTTGTCTGCTTAATTATCTTCGTTCAATCTCATTGTGTTCAAGTTTTTAGTCCAGTTTTACAGAAGGTGGAACCAAGTTTTAATGTTTTTGAAACAGATTTAAGTGATTTTCACCCATAAGGGATTGTTTGGCTTATGTTGTCAAACGGGTCAGATTGCACTTCTAACCCATTTGACTTGTTGAGTCAAGCCTATTTTTGCAAGTTCAGAGAATAGCGCCTATTACAATCTGTGTTGTCAAGAGGTCTCAAAGTTTAGTGAGCAAAGAAAAGTTTTTTTTGTGTTCTTATTTCAGAACTGAGCAGCAAAAGCTGCATGTTCAGCACCTTATTTTTCAGCTTCTTTGGGTTTCAAAGTTAGAAATTTTGTTTTTTTTATTAGTCCTATTGTATCCAACTTACTCTAGTGTGAGTCTCAAGTAAGGACATAACTGCTAGCGTAGTTAAAATTGAGTGACAAAAAGCCACCCTTGACAGCTCATTCAGGTTTGCTTATCTAGCTTATTTGGTTTTCATTTAGTTCACTTTTTCCTTTTTCATATTATTAAGCTCATAAGGGTAGATTAGAACTCTTAGGTAACTTGTAGGTAGTTGTTGAAAGCTTTTTGTAGCTTAACGGATCTGTCAGTGCAGACCCCCTTTTTGTTATGATGCCCTTTTTAAGCTTAGATTTAGGACAGTTGTAGTTAGATTTAGGATTTGATTTTTATTATTTAAGTAGTTAGCAGTATGAACATGTTCTATCTTGCCTTAATTTGGTTTCTAGAGCTTAGTTGATTAGCTAATATTTCCTCAAAAAGTGTCCCTTGTGCCTGTTTGTGACTGTGTACAGGACACCCACACCCTAACACCCTAGTTTCACATCTTATTTACTAGCTATCATAAGCTCCTTGTAAGCTAGATAAAGGGGGCAAAAGAAAGTCAGTTAGGTGTACTACAAGATCCCATAAGCTTAGGTTCTAACCCCCACTGTAGCATAATCAAAATAAGCTAGAAAGTGCCCCCATCGGGCCTGTTTGGGACTGCATCAGCAGACCCCCACAGCAGCTAAAGTTGTTGGTTTAAGGTGCTTATTAGGCATTCTTTTTGCTTATTTATGATTTTTATTACTTAGGTTAGTTTAGTTCACCTTATTGCTTATTAGGACCTATTGCTTGCTTATTTTCCCATTTTTTTTTAGCTTTAGGATCTCCTTAGTTTAGGTGTTTTTGCCAACTGTTTAATCTCTTGTACTTTAGCTTGTTTCATTTTTCTTCTTTGCTTATTTTAGTTAAATGAAGTTACTTTCTCATTAGGTTCTTAATTTAATTGCTTATAATGGATTTAGACCAATCAATTTCAATACAGATGGTGTTTGGTTTAGAATCTGTTCGAGATCAGTGGACAGTCAAGCCAAAGGGAGCTTGTCCCCTTTCTATTTGATGTACTCTTTACTTGTAGCTTGTTTGATTTCATTGATGTTTAAGATAGCCTAGTTTTTATGCATTGCTTATTGCAAGTTTCGAAATCTGTCCAAAGGTGTGTTTAGTTGCTGTCCAATTCAGAAGACAATAAGCTGTGAAAACAGCTTATCGAGTGCTTTTCAAAAGTAAAGGTTTAACAAAAATAGCTTACTTTGATCTCATTTTTGAGTTCCAATCGAAAATCAAAATAAAAGAAAGTGGAAAACATGATTTTTGCCAAACTTTGTGGAATTTTCACGGATTCATTATAAGTCCATTTGAGCTCAAATTTGGGATACAAGATCTTTGGTTGGTTGTGAACATCATGGTCATTTTAGTTTATTTTTAGGAATTTTATAAGCTAGCTTAATTAGTGCTTAAAGTAGGGTCTTAGAGGCCGTTTGGCATATAGTTATTAAAATCTGGTCGCGAGTTTTTTTTTTCTGTAGCTTGTGCTTCTTACTTCCCAATCAGTTGCATTAGCTCGTTTTAGGTTAGATTTAGGCTTTAGTAGCTTATGGTAGCTTATAGTTAGCTTTTAGCTTATTTCAAGTGCTTATTCAAACTGCTTATTTGTCCAATTCAGCTTATTAGTAGGCTTATCTAACTTTTTATATTTTTTCCATGATTAGAATAATATTTTAGATTTTCCTGTAAAGTTTCATAATTTTTACTGTTCATTTGTTATTTTTCTTAATTTTAATTGGTTTAAATTAGTTTTTAATTAATAATAATTATTTAAAAAGTCTAAAAAATATATTTTCAGTTTTAAAATAAATTTTATAATATTTTAGACTTTTCTAAGTCATAATTTTATTTTTCTAGCTTTATTTCCTAATTTCTTGTATTTTAGATTAATATTTAATAGTTAAAATTAGTTTTTAATTAATAATAATTAGATAAATAGTTTTAAAAATAATTTTCTTTTTCTAAATATTTTCTTTTATCATTAGGTTTGTAAAAATGTATTTTTCATATTTTTAGGATTAATATTGTATAAGTGTCACTTTTTAATTTGTACGTCGCGTAGATTTTAATTTCAGTTTTATAAAAACATAAAAACAAAAACATCATTTTAATTATAGTGATAGCGTTTATTTAATAGATTTTATCTTTTTAATTTCCTTTAATTTGCATTTAAGCCGTTTTAATTTGTTGGCTTTTTCCGTAGTTATAATCTATTCACAAATCCTTTTCCCGTTCAAATTCCTCGATCACTATACGTTTGATAATCCATTGCATAGCTCGCTGGGACATAACGACCCGGGGAAACCCTATACTCCCCAGATCTTCATTGATTTCGTGCTTGAGCTGTTTTAAGTTTTCTTACGCTTGCGTGAGAGAACTTGACGGTTTTGCGCAGATCAAATCTGCAGTGTAACCATCAGGGCCAGGAGCTTTATCATCCCCCATCGAAAACAAAGCTTCCCTAATCTCAGTATCCGTAACATGATGTACCATAGAATTAGCCAATTGGTGGGGGAGAACATTAGATAATATATCATAGTCATCAAAATAGCTACAATCTCCTTCAATACCAAGAAGGTTCATAATGAGAAACAAATGCACCTGCAACCTTATTACCTTCGTACAAGACATTAGATGAGTCTCGAACCAATTCAATTCGATTACGGGCACATTTACTTTTAACAATAATATGAAAATAAGTCGTATTAGAGTCACCTGCATGACGCCACTAAACTTTAGATTTCTGCTTTAAGAACCGTTCTTTATCTAAAATAGCCTCCTTAAACGCAAGAAGATAGTGAGCATGTTCATCTCGAAGAGCTGAATTAGATGGATCCTTATCAATGGCCTTTTAGACCTCATCTAACTCCTTGCGTATCCTATCTACCCATTCATGAAGATTACCTTGGTTTTGCAAATGTTTACGAAAAGGGGTTTTTAGCCCCTTCAAACGTTTGACAACACGACACATACCACAACCATGAACATTACTATTCCACCATGCATTAACCGTATCAATAAACCCAGCTTTATGCACCAAAAAGTTAGAGAACTTGAAAGGTTTAGGATTAGGCTTGGCTACCTGAGGGATACGAAGAACACAAGGAGCATGATCCGATATACGATATGGTTGGAAGATAGCAAACGAACCTGGAAAACAATCAGAAAACTACAGATTACCCATAACCCTATTAATTTTCTTCAATGTACCATAGGAGCCTTTTGGTTTTTGATTCCATGTAAAGTGAAGACCGGTGCTATTAACATCCTCAACCTCCATCCTCTGAACACACTCTTTAAATTCGCGCATAGCAATGTCAAGAGTATAACTACTACATGAATGATCTTCCAAGGTAAGCGCCATATTAAAGTTACCCAACAAGACCCAAGGCCTACTACCCATAAAACAGCATGACACACAAGATTACTCCAAAATGCACGACGATTCACATAATAGTTATCTGCATACACAAAGGAACAAAAAAAGGTTTTGCTGTCTGCACGAATATTAACCTGTACATGCGTAACTTGGTTAGTTTGAGACATAATCATAACATCGGCAATGTCATCATTCCAGCCAAGAATAATACGAGACCCCTTATCACAAAGACTACCATTTGACGTCCATTTCCATCGACGACACACATTACGACATGTATCATACACCACAGAAGCATCTACATGAGATTCCAAAACCGCACACAAACTAAGATTATTATCGTTAACAACCTGTCTAACCTCTTTTTGTTTAGGGAGTGGTTCATACCCCTAATATTCCAAGAGGCGATACTAAACATCAGGAACATTCAAAACAAGAGTGCTTGCCCCCGGTTTATCAAACAAATTACCTGATTCATAAAATACATTTTCAACCTCGTCATCATCAGCCAATTCTTTATTCTCATCAACATCATCATCACAAGCCAAAGTACCAAATGGGTTAGATGTAGTCATATTAGCAGCCAAAATTGGGGTACTTACCTTAGGTGTAGGATAGCTATTACTATTAGTGACCGTCCGAGCAGATTGGCTATCCTTGTTAGGTTTAGTCGAAGTAGAAACACCTACCGGGATAGGGGGATGACCAGAACGAGTACTATTTACCCCTTGGGAGGGTGTGCTAGTAAACGCAGTAGTGACAGCTTTAGGCCTATATTGCATATTCTTACCAACTGGAACCCCATTAAATAGATTCCCAATTTTCTTATCTTAAGCACCCTTTTTAGTTTTACCCTTTTTACCCACTTGTTGAAACCTGTCATTATTTTCCTCCACAACTGGTGTAGTCACAACTTTCTTAGGACAAGTATCAGCAGAATGGCAAAAAATCAAACAAACATCACACCTCGGGGGTTTCCATTCATATTCCACCCTAATAGTTTCAGAATAAAAACCAAGACTATCCATATACGGGACTCCTACAGTGATAGATTCCTTAAGGGACACACTAGAATCAATCTCAATTAAGCAACGAGCAAAACTACTCCTACCCCAAGAATCAATACACATAGAGCTAGTGTGGGAATCAAGCATAATACGCTTACCAATGTGCGTAGCAATAATACTAATACCATCCTCATTAAACACCTGTAATGGAACATCATGCAATTTAACCCAAACCGGAATCCGGGTTAACTCTTCTTTCGTCAAGCTAGTACTCATAGTCCATTTTTTAAGTGTAATGGGGCTATTTTTAGTCATCCACGGCCCTCCCTCTAAAACAGCTTCCAAGCCAACCTGGGAATCAAACTTAAAGAAAAAGAAACCGTTTGCATTCATCATAATACGTTTTAACCCATACTTAGCCCAATTGTTACGAACAAAGTATTCAACCACCAGAAAAGCAATATGATTTCCAATAAAATACCCGTAAAGAGTGTTTTCAAATTTAGTACTAATTTTTTCAACAACTTTATGCGATATAGACACATCGACACCTGTAAACACATTATCAACCTTTAGGGCATGGAAATTAGATTTACCTTTGACACTTGCAGAATTCGTACCACTAGTAGCACCAACATAAGACTTAGGTGATGTATTAACCTCAGCAGTATGGACAATAGGCATAGTACCCTTAAGTTTTTCCATAGTTGGCGAAACAACACTCGTTTGCAAACCATGTATCCTTCCAGCTTTAGGACCAACGCTAACATTATCACCACTAGCTATATTAGCATTCTTAGCAACGTCCTCGACACCATCATCACTAGAAGAATCCGACTCAAAAGTAGTATTAAATTTAGAGCCAAAATTATCACTGAGAGATGGGTATTCCTGCACGTTCATTGTGGACGTAACACCAACAGGCCCCTCTGCCCAAACGTTGTATCATCAAGGATTTTACCATCTACGCTTGTAGTACCAGCTTCCAATGTCTTCGGTTCCATAGTATCACTAGGTTTTGCATGTTGTGGTAGTCGAACATCATCAGAAGCTGACCCAGAAGTACTATTAATGACTGGTTCATCGTTGATACTCAAAACAGAATTAGGGTTACACAACACTCTAGCAGCCAACCTTGGCTGATTCGTTGTACTCAAGTTACCAGCCTCAAGATCCTTAAATCGCTGCATATGAGCTTTCAAGGCCTCCATATCCACAGTACCATCATGAACATTCTCCATATTACGCAGTAGTAGCAGAAAACCGAACAAAAGAAACCCTAACGAGTGTAACAAACCCTAACTGAACAAACAGAAAATCAAGAAGAACACCATCAAACTTTAAGTCGATTGCCTTAACAAGTTAAGACTTGTAATAATGTACCAAAAAACAGCTAACCAACGCCCATCATGGTATTCAGATAAATCAGTGAGATGCGATAATATTAAACCCTAAAAAAATGAAAGAAACAGAACCCTAGCTTCAAACCAAATCGACCAATCTGGGACAGTTACACAACCATGAATGAATAGTATAACTATAACAGATTTAGGTAAAAGAGAATTGATTATAGGGGCAGTTAACGATCGGAATATTTAGGGATTAAGTAATCGGATGTCGCCAGAGGGAATATATCGACACCTCTTTTTCGACACCCTATCGGGTAACGTAAATTGAGACCCGGGACGGATCTCTTGTAAGGTGGGTAGACTATAAAAACCTGTAAATTTCTGGATTATTATAATATTACTAGGTACGTTAGAAAATGCAAAGCATTTATTTTCTGACAGCTTTAGACATTTAAAAAAAACGAGAGGTTATCTCGTTTCTTTGAAAACACGACATCGCACTCACGGAAATTCCTCGCTAATAAATATGAATTTAGTATCACCTGATTCACAAAGTTAAGCATACGTGAGCTTAAACTGTTGCTTTGGGAAGTCATCCCGCACATTCTGACACGTAATAACACACAAAATTGGTATTTTATATTGAAATAAGTGAAAGGATCGCTTTCTAACACTTACTGATGATTTACGAACAAAAACGAGAGGTTATCCCGTAATTTTAGAAAAACACAGCACCGCACGCGCACCGACACCGAATTAGTAACGGCCTAAATTTTATGATCTATTCCCGGAGTAATAATGATAACTCATTATTACACTCGCAAAAATGTTTCCAAAAACGTATGTATCGTATTTTACGAATATCGGGATATTTTGTTAAACGGGAAACGATAAAACACGGGGTACAACTAATACAGTGTTAATAATAAAACAAAAACTAAAATAACCCTAACACACCCACCCCACGTCCCTCACTTTCTGCTTTTCTTTTTCTGCTTTCTCCTTTTCGTTCCATCGCACACAAACACAGAAGAAGAAATTTCCCTCTCCCTTTTCAGATTCAAACACCACCACATCACCATCACATACCACTCTTGTCCTCACCTCCACCTAGCCATCACAAGTTTACTTTGGAAGAACGGTGGGAAAACGGCTGTAGCAAGGAGAGGGATTCATCAATTCGAGGACCATGGAAAGCATAGTCAAGGTGTTTCAATTGTCCATCTGTAAATAGGGATGATTATCACAAGTTTTCTACACTTACACACAAAATTTCACAAAAGTTAGGGGTTTTTTTTTTCAATTTAAAGTTTTTACAAATTCAATTGGGGGTTTTGTAAATTGGTTGGATAATTACCCAATTCAAGTATCAATTGCTTTTGAAATCAAGTTATTGTTCAAGGAGCTTGTGTCACTTTGTAAACTCATTTCGGGACTCATCACCATTCGACTCACCACCATCTTTGTAAGGATTGTTATTATCTTCTTGATGTAAACCTTGTCATTTAGTTAATTTTTGTGTATTTTTATTATTTTGATTCAAGTAATATACAATTTTGGATTAAAGTGGTCATTTTCTGGTTAATTATGCTATCGTTGTTGTTGGCTGCGAAGGGTAAAAGCAAAGGAAAAAGAAAACCAATTTTTTTGAAAATGGCTTAATTGATAATCGGTTTGTTTATGGTTTTCGGCTTATTTCTCAGCTTATTTCTGCCTTTTCGACACCTTATTCAGCATATGCCTTGGCCTACTTCCATAGCTTGTTCTTTGGCTTACTTATATTTTGTGTGGCTTGGCTCAAACTCACACCATGAGGGGGTGTTTGGTTAGCCCTAGGTCTAGTTTTTTATTTGCTCGTTATAGTCTCGTTTTCGCACATAGGTTAAGTTTGAATTCATATATTACAGGCCTAGGTCTCGGTGGTATGTGATTATTGTTTCTGCTAACGAGGCACCCACATAAGGTGTACTCTTTAGTGTTGCGTATTTGGTTTTTCCTTTTGGTTCAATCTCGACAATGTGGTTATTTTACTTTCGTTGTGTTAAATGACATGCTATAGTCCTTGTGTCTGTGTTGTGTTGCACCTGATTTGGGCCACAGCCCACTCCCAAGGGTGTGCTTGGTTTCATGTTGTACACAAGTCAACCCACTAGCATGATTTAACAGTGTGTATGTCAAATTGGGCCGAAGACCAGTTTACTATAAAAGGGTGTGTGTAACACCCCCAATTTCGTGATACGCAGCGGAATTCAAGCCTTACTTCATGGCTCAACAGGTATAATAATAGAAAACGAACTCTAATTGTGTCATTTTAAAATAATTATCATTCGATTTATATAAATATCAGAGTTTACAAAATGAGGTCCCAGTTGTTTCACAGTTTGTTAAATAATTTTTTGAATGATAATATAGCTTTCTTGAGTATCCGTGCCCTTCCGTGCCATCCTCGAAAATTATGAACCTGAGATAAACGTGCTAAAAAGTGTCAACAAAAAGGTTGGTGAGTTCATAGAGTTTATAGATAAAACAATTGAGTTCAATAGTTTCGAGTTTGAGCGATTATTGTAATAAATACAAATATTGATGAAATAAGTAGTGGGCTACGTTGTTATACACCCATAGTCATTTGTTTGCCCTAAACGGGTCGAAATTTGATTGAATCCAAAGAGTTTGTATGCAAATCAGTTGAACACAAGTTTTAAGGTTAGGCCACGTTGTTGCACCTATAAATTCAGTAGTTGCAGCATTTGTATCATTGCAACACAGTATATATTGCCTTAAGTCTCATGAACACAAAACTTAACACGAACGCGCCATAATAATGACGTATGTTACAAACATCATAATAATGATGTGAGCAACAATGCCCTCTGGTAGGATTTTTCCATTCTCCTAGTATTCTCAAATAAAGTGCATTTGGTTACCTATCCGGCTAACACAAATGGGGCGTCAACTGCCAATAGATCTATTCACTATATTCGCGTTCACTCACAAGTGATTAATGGTTCATGATATGAGGGACTTTTAGTGGCAACAGTAGGTACTTAGGAAATATCAATCAGGATAGCATGCAGAAAAATACTTCTGTTCGGTTTTTGTAGCATGTATCTCCCTACGAGTTTGAAAAAGATATGTAAAAAGTGGGACTATGAACTCACAGTAATATGTAAAAGTATAGAGTACTTGTGAAAGTAAATGAAAATAGTTGAGAATGTATCTCCCCCAAAAATAGTATAAAACAATTGAAAATGGGGCTATGAAACTCATGGTAATTCGTAAGAGTTTAAAATAAATGTAAAAATATAAAGCAATATTTGAGCATGTATCTCCCCCAAAACGTTCAAAATAAGGAATAGAGGGGCTATAACTCACAGAAATATGTAAAACTTTTTAGAGTACTTATAAAAGTGAAAGCAATTAGTTGAGCATGTATCTCCCCCAAAGCATTAATAAACAAGTATAAAAACGGGGCTACGCCACCTCGGTGTTATCGTAGTCTGGATGGTAAATAAATTAAGTAATGTGAATAAACTGCTCCGACTCGTGACCTGAGTTGGTATTTCATGTTTTTAGTATTCGAATTCAAGTATATGCGATGATAATGCTTTATCGATGGTTGGGTGAACATGAAGTCTCTTCAAAATTTAGTAATACTTATCATACTTATTTTTATGGCTCGGTTGATCGTTTATAAGTCTTATCGTAATCCAAATTATTAAATATGATATGTTTCTAAAAATGTTATATTTTACAATTTTGAATATTTACGGTTTTTACCCATGCACTTTCAAAAATGACACTTTATACCCTCAACTATGGGTTATTGACAAAATCAGCCCTTGTATTATTAACTTTGAAGAATTTACATTTTTAGCCCAAGAAAACTTTATCTTTCAAAAATTACAATTTTTATCCTTGTAGTTTATAAGAAAAATTTACTTGTTTTAGGCCTAATTTGACAAAAGTAAGAGTGAATATAAGCGAGGCCTTAAGAGGTTTTTACTACATTCTTGATCCCTTCAAGAGTTTTCCGGGTGGTCTTTCTAATGGTTCAAACTAGAAGTCTTAAGCTCTCATGGTTTGGTCGCAATAATTTCCCAAAGTAGGGGGTTAGCTGCCTTATTTAAAGAGTGTTGGTTTTGGCGACAACAAGCCCAAAAGAGGAAAAATTCTACACAAGGCAAGCCAATATTTTTACAATGCAATTGATCCTTTAAACACTTTGATGTAAGTTCTTTAAGATGGTATAGGTCTCATATTTTAGTTATCTTTGGTTAGGGAGAAACAAGCCCGTGAACATGGTCACTTCGCCACGTCGCGGTTTAAGAGAAATTCATTTTTTACCCATTAGATTTTACGGTGTAACCTAGGGACATTGTAATATGTTAATTTTAACTCATTTCAAGTCATTCTCTAACATCCTATTTTGAAAAGTGCACGCAAGGGTTAATTATGAAAATCTTTACGAGTCACCTTCTTTTTGATTGATTATAAAAGAGATCACAAGGGTTTTTAAAGACATTCTTGGGGTTTTAAAATCCTTGTTGCGAGCTCTTTAAAATGGTGTAACTCGAATATTTAATAATCCTTTAATTAGCGAGAAATTAATTATTGAAAAGGGCTACTTGGCTAGTTTCGACAAATTGAAAATCTCGTTTTTAAAGTACAAAACTGTATAACTCTTGCATGAAACCTTGTGACATGACGTTTAACTTATTTTTAATGTTTCTAGAGTAGCTCAAGGTCAAATTTACAAAAAATAACGAAATTCTCAAAATCATTTATATAAGGGTGTGTTTGGTTTTGTGACATGCGACCAAAAAGAAGAACAGAATTAAAGCGAGATATAAGGGCTTCTTAACCAGGTTATGAGGGCGTTTTGTAGTATCCTAGGAGCTTGTTGAAAGGGCTTAATGGCTTGGCTTAAGGGTTGCGGCTTCTAGCTTAAAAGTTGGGCTTAGGAGAGGTGCTTGGCATGATTTTATAAAATATATATAAGAGTTGTTAAGATTTTGATTAAAATTAGCGTTCGTTTTGCGTTTTCAGGACCCCGTGCTGCTAAGTTTTGAAGAAAACGTCGTTCCGGACAACTTTCGTGCTTTAATTTTTTGATGGAAAGGAGCAGAAGTGCCTCGTTTCGTGTGTCCTAACTTTCTGTCACAGAGAGTTTTGACAAATTTTTGGCAACTTCTTTAGACCGTATCTTTTGACTCGTGTACTCGTTTTAAGTGATTCAAATTGCTACGTTTTCCTTATAAAATCATTTTTAATGTATGTACTTTATATTAAAAATGATAACAAAATTGAATGAGTTTAATATACTTACAACTCTTGGAATCGACTAGAAAGGGATTTCGACCATAGGGGCTTCTAAAGTGAAACCAAGCTCTTTCCTTCCTCCTAGGATTTAAAATATCCTTCCTTGGCTTCTACTAGGACCCTTAGATCAGTGAGTATATAATTGAGGGTTGTTTAGTGAATTTTGAGTGAATGGTGAGTGCAAGAGTGGGGTGTTTGGTTGTTATTCATAGGAGTGGGAAGCAAGAGTTCACAAGGTGCTAAGTCCCCTTGTCTAGTAATAGAGGGGACAAGTTGAGGTGTTCCAAGACATATGGAGGCTTCATGTGGCTTTAGGGGGACATGGGGTGGTGTGGTAAAACTCTAGCCAATAATTTTACCCACAACCTTTGACTTGGGTAAAATTTTAAGGTAACAAAGTGATGTGTAATTAGATGGTGCAAGAAAACATTTGTGGTTAGTGAATCTACAAGTAATGGGTTAAGAACTAGTTGGTTGGGACCTAGTACATTTTGAACTAAGGGTAACTAGGGGACGTTATGCTCAAAAGGGTAGTACCTAGGCCTTAGTGTGTTGTACCTAGAGTGTAGAGGTGTAAGATACTTCGTTAGGGTTTCTAGTTAGTTTTAAAGAAATGCTAGTTAGTTTAGTTTAAGTGTAAATAAATAAAAGTATAGGTTTTAGGTCTTTGCATTAACACTTGTACATTGGCATTAGATTGTTGTACTTGCTTAAAAGAAAGATATTTTTAGGGCTTGTGCTTGAAAGGTTTGTGTAATGTGTTTTAAAATAAATACACCAATGTTTATAATGAGTTTTATATTAGTAGTATGCTCCTATGCATCAATGACTTGTACATTGGCTTGATAGACTTGTACATTTACATTTTATAAAAATCATGTATAAATTAATTAGGGTTTGCGATTTCGTTAATATACAGTCATAGTTTTGTAAATTAGGGCTTGTAACGGGAAATATCATAAAGTTAGTTTTCGTGCTTCAAGAACTTGTACATTAGCTTCAAAGTGTCGTACTTTAGTATTGATGGGTTAGTTACGTGAAATCATACTTATAATAAATTATGGTTTCAGGAATACTCCAATAGATAGAAAACATTTAGTTTTAATGTTTAATAATCGTACATTTATGAAATAACGTAAAGTGGTAAATAAAAGTTGAAAACTTATATACTTGATGTATAAGGAATGAACTTAAGACATTCTGGTGTTGGTTTGTACATTTATTAAGAATGAGAGTTACATCATATTAGTTAGTTGTTGTGATTTAGTTAAACTGATAACGTAAAAAAAAAAAAAAAAAAAAAAAAAAAAAATAGACGTGAAAAATGAATAAGTATTCTTTAGTTAGAGTATCATACAAGTGGAAATTTACCGGTGGTTACAATCTTACCCCCTTAAGTGGAATCTAGTCCCGAGATTCAGTTCGTGTTAAGTGTTGAAGTAATGAGGATGAAATGTGGTTTCACTTGTGAAAGCTTATAAGTTTGAATTTATTGTTTTTACATGTGAATAACATTATTCCGAAGCTTATATAAACTTAAGAAAACTTTATTTTGAATGAAGATTGTTATTAGTTTTGAAATTTGACATTGAAAAATTGTCTTAGATAAAGATTTCGGAAGAGTACTTGATGATTGTAGGGAAAGTTGTTGAACATCATATTTTGTAGATTATGAATCAGTTTGTGATCCTCGAGTTCATACTCATGTCATTTCAGATACAAATAAGCCCACTTATTTATAATTCATTATTTACACAGAGAGGCGTCCCAAAGAATGTAAATAAAGAAATATAAACTTATGGTTTAGTGATTTGTAATTTCTTTATTTAGATAAAGAGGCGTCCCAATCCATTCAAATAAAGACATTGTAAATCATCCTACTTAAGAGTTTCTGACTCAACATTCGTACTTAACTGATGAGTTACAAGGAAATTTGGGTGTTCTGGGAGTACAGAAGGAGTGTTTACGCTCATCTTTTTAGAGATGAGAGTAAGAAAATCAAGGAAAGTTGCCATAATACTCAAAATAGTTGGTGAGTATATATATATTTAGTGTAAATAAGGTAAGTAGGGGAGACCATTGTAATTGGTTACAATGTCTTGAGAAGGTTTCATAAATTTGAAAAATATAGAAGTAGGTACATGCTCGGGGAAATGTGATTAAGTCATAATGCCTTAGAATAGGCATATGCAGGTATGTTTATTTTGTATAAAATAATCAGAAGTATATATCAGTATACTAAAGTGTTTGTGTAGCATAAACTGTCTAGAAGTCACATAATTACCTGGAGGAAAGAAGGCACGGAGAGCGAAAGACTACAAAACATTTTTGTGAAAAAGTAGTTATAGTTTAGGTCTCAATTAGACCCGTTTATCTATAATTGTGGCTCGGATACCAATCTGTAACACCCCCAATTTCGTGATACGCAGCGGAATTTAAGTCGGGTATTACTTCATGGCTCAACAGTTATAATAATAGAAAACGAACTGTAATTGTGTCATTTTAAAATAATTATCATTCAATTTATATAAATATCAGAGTTTACAAAATGAGGTCCCAGTTGTTTCTCAGTTTGTTAAATAATTTTTCGAATGATAATATAGCTTTCTTGAGTATCCGTGCCATCCTCGAAAATTATGAACCTGAGATAAACATGCTAAAAAGTGTCAACACAAAGGTTGGTGAGTTCATAGAGTTTATAGATAAAACAGTTGAGTTCAATAGTTTCGAGTTTGAGTGATTATTGTAATAAATACAAATATTGATGAAATAAGTAGTGGGCTACGTTGTTATACACCCATAGTCATTTGTTTGCCCTAAACGGGTCAAAATTTGATTGAATCCAAAGAGTTTGTATGCAAATCAGTTGAACACAAGTTTTAAGGTTAGGCTACGTTGTTGCACCCATAAATTCAGTAGTTGCGGCATTTATATCATTGCAACACAGTATATATATTGCCTTAAGTCTCATGAACGCAAACCTTAACACGAACGCGCCATAATAATGACGTAAGTTACAAACATCAAAATAATGATGTGAGCAACAATGCCCTCTGGTAGGAGTTTACTATTCTCCTAGTATTCTCAAATAAAGTGCATTTGGTTACCTATCCGGCTAACACAAATGGGGCATTAACTGCCAATAGATCTATTCACTATATTCGCGTTTACTCGCAAGTGATTAATGGTTCATGATATGAGGGACTTTTAGTGGCAACAGTAGGTACTTAGGCAATATCAATCAGGATAGCATGCAGAAAAATACTTGTGTTCGGTTTTTTTAGCATGTAACTCCCCACGAGTTTGAAAAAGATATGTAAAAAGTGGGACTATGAACTCACAGTAATATGTAAAAGTATAGAGTACTTGTGAAAGTAAATGAAAATAGTTGAGCATGTATCTCCCCGAAAAATAGTATAAAACAATTGAAAATGGGGCTATGAAACTCATGGTAATTCGTAAGAGTTTAAAATAAATGTAAAAATATAAAGCAATATTTGAGCATGTATCTCCCCCAAAACGTTCAAAATAAGGACAAGAGAGGCTATAACTCACAGTAATATGTAAATTTTTTTAGAGTACTTATAAAAGTGAAAGCAATTAGTTGAGCATGTATCTCCCCCAAAGCATTAATAAACAAGTATAAAAACGGGGCTACGAACTCACCTCGATGTTACCGTAGTCTGGATGGTAAATAAATTAAGTAATGTGAATAAACTGCTCCGACTCGCGACCTGAGTTGGTATTTCATGTTTTTAGTATTCGAATTCAAGTATATGCGATGATAATGCTTTATCGATGGTTGGGTGAACATAAAGTCTCTTCAAAATTTAGTAATACTTATCGTACTTATTTTTATGGCTCGGTTGATTGTTTATAAGTCTTATCGTAATCCAAATTGTTAAATATGATATGTTTCTAAAAATGTTATATTTTACAATTTTGAATATTTACGGTTTTTACCCGTGCACTTTCAAAAATGACACTTTATACCCTCAACTATGGGTTATTGAAAAAATCATCCCTTGTATTATTAACTTTGAAGAATTTACATTTTTAGCCCAAGAAAACTTTATCTTTCAAAAATTACAATTTTTATCCTTGTAGTTTTATAAGAAAAATTTACTTGTTTTAGGCCTAATTCGACAAAAGTAAGAGTGAATATAAGCGAGGACTTAAGAGGTTTTTACTACGTTCTTGATCCCTTCAAGAGTTTTCCGGGTGGTCTTTCTAATGGTTCAAACTAGAAGTCTTAAGCTCTCATGGTTTGGTCGCAATAATTTCTCAAAGTAGGGGGTTAGGTGCCTTATTTAAAGAGTGTTGGTTTTGGCGACAACAAGCCCAAAAGAGGAAAAATTCTACACAAGGAAAGCCAATATTTTTACGATGCAATTGATCCTTTAAACACTTTGCTGTAAGTTCTTTAAGATGGTACATGTCTCATATTTTAGTTATCTTTGGTTAGGGAGAAACAAGCCCGTGAACATGGTCACTTGGCTACGTCGCGGTTTAAGAAAAATTCATTTTTGACCCATTAGATTCAACGGTGTAACCCAGGGACATTGTAATATGTTAATTAACTCATTTCAAGTCATTCTCTAACATCCTATAGCTCATAAGACTCAAATTTTGAAAAGTGCACGCAAGGGTTATTTATGAAAATCTTTACGAGTCACCTTCCTTTTGATTGATTATAAAAGAGACCATAAGGGTTTTTAAAGACGTTCTTGGGGTTTTAAAATACTTGTAGCGAGCTCTTTAAAATGGTGTAACTCTCATATTTTACAATCCTTTAATTAGCGAGAAATTAATTATTGAAAAGGGCTACTTGGCTAGTTTCGACAAATTGAAAATCTCGTTTTTAAACTATAAAACTTTATAACTCTTGCATGAAACCTTGTGACATGACGTTTAACTTAGTTTTAATGTTTCTAGAGTAGCTCAAGGTCAAATTTACTAAAAATAACGAAATTCTCAAAATCATTTATATAAGGGTGTGTTTCGTTTTGTGACATGCGACCAAAAAGAAGAACATAATTAAAGCGAGATATAAGGGCTTCTTAACCAGGTTGTGGGGGCGTTTTGTAGTATCCTAGGAGCTTGTTGAAAGGGCTTAATGTCTTGGATTAAGGGTTGCGGCTTCTAGCTTAAAAATTGGGCTTAGGAGAGGTGCTTGGCATGATTTTATAAAATATATATAAGAGCTGTTAAGATTTTGATTAAAATTTAGCGTTCGTTTTCCGTTTTTAGGACCCGTGCCCCTGTGTTTTTGAAGAAAACGTCGTTCCGGACAACTTTCGTGCTTTAACCTTTTCATGAAACGGACCAGAAGTGCCTCGTTTCGCGTGTCCTAACTTTCTGTCACAGAAAGTTTTGACAAATTTTCGGCAACTTCTTGAGACCGTATCTTTTGACTCGTGTACTCGTTTTAAGTGATTCAAATTGCTACATTTTCCTTATAAAATCCTTTTTAATGTATGAACTTTATATTAAAAATGATAACAAAATTGAATGAGTTTAATATACTTACAACTCTTGGAATCGACTAGAAAGGGATTTCGACCATAGGGGCTTCTAAAGTGGAACCAAGCTCTTTCCTTCCTCCTAGGCTTTAAAATATCCTTCCTTGGCTTCTACTAGGACCCTTAGATCAATGAGTATATAATTGAGGGTTGTTTAGTGAGTTCTTAGTGAATGGAGAGTGCAAGAGTGGGGTGTTTGGTTGCTATTTATAGGAGTGGGAAGCAAGAGTTCACAAGGTGCTAAGTCACCTTGTCTAGTAAAAGAGGGGAAAAGTTGAGGTGTTCCAAGATATATGGAGGCTTCATGTGGCTTTAAGGGGACATGGGGTGTTGGAAAATTTAGTGCACTTGTGGGATTAGTTCACACCTTGTAATGGGTTAGGAGGTACGGAGTGTACACCCATAAAGTCCATGAACACCCTGACTCTAATAGTGGTTTCTATTGGTAGTGATCAGTGTTTCCACTGATAGGCAGTGTTTCCACTTATAGGCAGTGTTTGCACTGCTAATGGAAAGTACTGCTAGTGGAAGTACTGCTAAATGGCAGTTACAACTGCATAATGACCACGTTTAATTGGTCATGTAACCACTAACGGCTATAATGGGGATAATTATGAGGCGATTAATGGGCCGATTAATTCTCATAATTGCATTTGACTAGCTCAGAGTAACCTCCTATAAATAGGAGATTTGATTATGCATTATGGACACACAGAAAACGATTAACACTTATAAGCGCAAGGGTTATTGAATTGTGCCTAATTCTATAACTACATTTGATCTTATCCCAAGTAGATATTCGTGTAACCCAGGCATTAGGGTCGAATAGTTTACTTTGGAAAGTGATCACACGATTCCAAGTGATATCCGGTAACCACCTAGTGGTATATGTTTCTGCTGACTTGATATTTGTTTCTGCTGACATTGATTATCTAACCCTGTTCAGGGAGTTACATACCAACAATCAAAGTAAACTATTTTGTGATAATCAATGGTTGTTGCTGCAATGAAACACATGGCTTCAAACTTTGCCAAGCTTGATAAGTTTGAAGGGGTGGACTTCTTGCTGTCAAGCATGAGTGTGGTCTATGTTTTGACTACACCTATTCCTGATGATGGGGATGATGCTACAGTGGAGCAGATTAGGAGGAGGAGCAAATGGGATAATGATGACTACATATGCAGAGGTCTAATTCTCAATGGTATGTCTGATTCTCTATTTGATATCTATCAGAACATTGAATCTTCCAAAGAACTGTGGGATTCCTTGGATGCCAAATATATGGTTGAGGATGTATCAAGTAAGAAGTTTCTTGTTAGTAATTTCACAAATTACAAAATGACTGATTCAAGACCAGTTATGGAACAATACAATGAACTTCTTGGTATACTTGGAAGGTTTACACAACATAATATGCACATGGATGAGTCTATTTCAGTCTCTTGTGTCATTGACAAACTCCCTCCTTCTTGGAAAGATTTCAAGCATACCTTGAAACATAAGAAAGAGGAGTTAACTCTGGTTGAGTTGGGCAGTCATCTGCGCATTCAGGAATCTCTCATGGTGCAGGATAATGACAAGCCAAAGAGTAGCAAGGCTGCTGGTGCATCTGTTGTCAATATGGTGGAGCATAACAACTCCACCAGGTACAATGACAACAAAGGCAAACGCAAATATCATGATAACACAAGGGCAGATCCTAACAAGAAGGCAACACCTACTTGTTGGAAATGTGGCAAAACTGGTCACATTAAAAGGGACTGCAAGGGTGTTAAAGTTGGTGGTAAAGCCAATGGATCAGGTACTAATGGTTCAGGGAGTGGTGGTTCTTCCAACTCACTAAAAGGTCATAATATGGATAATAAGTCTTTTCAAGTTTATTATGTTACATATTTATCTGAATCTCATTATGTGCAGGATGATGATGTTGCGTGGTGGGTTGACTCTGGTGCAACAGTTCATGTGTGCAAAGATAGAAGCTGGTTCAAGACTTATGAGTCACTGAATGATGGTTCTATTCTTCACATGGGAAATGAGTCAACAGCCTTGGTGCATGGTCGTGGTTGTGTAGATCTTAGATTTAGTTCTGGAAAGATTGTAACTTTTGTTGTTCCCTATTCACTATCTTCTAAAATAGTTTAAGTAAATAAAACAAGTTAATAGTGAATAATGACTGAAAGTAATGTAAGTAAAACACACTTATAAATTTTCAACGTTTATATTCTTATTAGAAATTAATCAAAGAATACATTACCCAAGTACTTGCGGAGTAGTACTTGGGATTGAAGTGACAAAGGTTGGTGACTCCTCTCTAAGCTCAGGCTAAGTCTGAGCACAATTCTTAGAACCCACTGAGCTATCTCAAGGATAAAGTTGTATTTGGAAGTGTGAAAAGATGGCTTGTGTGTGTGTGTGTTTTTTACAATTCACAAGCTTAAAACTTTTCACTCACTCTCTTATGCTATTTATACAAGTGTGGATATTAACTTTAACCTAGAAGACAAAAACATAGATCACAGCAAACACGAATATTGATATATTCGGTTACTGTTCACCTTTCTATTTATAGTAGGCAGCGAGACTTCTTTTCTTAACAGAGAATCCTTTAGTATCGCCGCTTACTATAAATGGAAAGATATGGCTTTAGTAGATAGGGACTTAGTTTTATCTGGGTAAACATTTGGGGACTTAGTTATATCTGGGTAAACTTTTCCCGCCTAGTCCCTCTCATTCTTCAGTCTTTATAGCCTTCAGTCTCTTCCATCAGTTTGTCTTCAGTGTAAGTAGTTGGAGAGGAGTCTTAGGGATTCAGTGAGTTATTGTCATCACTCACTGAATCCACCATTTTCTTCTTGACTTAGTCTTCACCCATTAAGTTCCGCCTTACTGAGTGGAGAGGCTTCTTCTTTGCCTCATACTGAGTATCCTGAAGATGGCTCACTGAGAGACTATGCACTCAGTGACCTGATAGTGTTTAACGGAATAAACACTTAGGTTATTTTCTATTCAAATCCTAGATTAAGGGGTTTGGGTATTTACTGAACCCAACAGTCTCCCCCTATTTGGATATACAAATAGCCTAAGTATTTGATCAGTGTAAATGAGCAAACAGCTTCTTCTTACACTGAATGTACTAATGAATACAATATGGAACACTGAGTATTTTAACAAAAACATACATCTTTATTAATCACCTTACATGGGTCCTATCACTAGTACAAAAAGGATAACACAAAATGATGTCAGTTGAGATGGATCCCCAGTGCTTCAAGCTTTGGTTTCTTTTTTAGGAGTGTTTCTTTGTCAGGGTGCTCTCTTATCTTGGCATTCAGGTCTTGGCAGAACCTGAGATTTGATGGGCTTTGGATCTGAGAGGCCACTGGTATGTAGCTTAGCATAGCAGCCACACCAACCTGATCAATATCACTCCATCTTTGAAATGCTAGATTTCCATAGACATCAATGTGGAATAGCCCTCTTTCAGGCTTTTCAATCACTAGACAGTTCACAAACTTAACACCTTCAGGCAACTCCCTGTTGCATTCAAGTCCAGGTACTTTGATCTCAGGTCCTGATTCAACTCTTTTCCTTTTGCCATGGGATGGTTGGGGTTGAGATCCTTGAGGTGCAGTTAATGCAGGCTGAATTCCTAGTTGAGCTGGTGGATCCCTCAGTCTTTCATATCTCTTACTGAGCATTTTCATCAGATCCTTAACTACTGCATTCCTTTTTGACTCAATGATTGGACCAAGCTCATCGAGTTCAGTGATCCCAAAGTCAACAAAGGTAAAGGGATCATGAATCTCGAAATGTCTCTTATCAGCCCCCCTGTATACATTCATAGCCAGTGGTTTGGAGTTGGGGATGATTTTGACATCAGTGATCCTTTCAGGTTGCCTTCGGCTTGTCATAGTCTAGTTGTAGTGCTCAATTCTGCTTTGCCTGAGGGCTTCAGCTTTCTTGTTCTTATGTTCCAACTGTTTTTTCATTTCGGCCATCTTAGCAGCCTGAGCCTCTTTGAACTTTTCACCTGCCTGACCCTTTTGAAGCTTCTTTGGATCCATTCCTACATTTTCAGCTTCTTCGGCTATCACTTTAACCAGTGCTTCCTTAGTCTTCTTATCGTCCTCAGCTTGTTTCAATCTCCTTTCTTCTTTGGCAAGGTATTTGGTTAGCTGTTGAGGAGTGAGAAGGTATTCAGTGTCACCGATTTTGTAGGGAATCTTCTCAGGCTCAGTAGTTGTCATTATTCCTTTTCCTTTATCATTGCCTGAGGAGGATGATGCAACCAGGGGTGGTGTTGTTGTCATGATGGGAGATGAGACTGTCAGTGTTGTTGTTGTTGTTGATGTTTGTGGTGGAAGTGATGAGATGGGTGTTGGCGAGACTGGTGGTGATGATGATATTGGAGCTGCAGATACTGGTGGTGTTTGATCCCCCTCAGTGTGAAGAGGAGTTTCTTCAGTAGTATTCTCCCCCTCAACTGTTGCCGGAGCGTCAGTGAGGGTAAGAGTTGGTGTTGGTGCTGAGGGGGACGGAGCTGCTTGACCCTTGAAAGCCTGATAGATTTCAGTGATCATGGTCTTGATGTCCGAAGTATCTGTTTGAATGCCAGTGACCTTAGCTTCCAAATTGGCTTGAGATATTTCCAGAGCAGTTAGTCTGGGTCCAAGATTCCAAGCCATAGAAGACGAGGCCTGAGTCAAAGTAGCCACCTGAGTAGTCAAAGAGCCCAATGTAGCCTGAAGAGACTGAACTGAAGATTGAAGACCCTGAACATTTGCAGATTTTAGGGTTTCGAGCATTTCAGTGAGGCTGGAGGATTGTTTCAAGTAGGCTTCAGTAGCTTCCAGCACTTTAGAGTTGAGTGCTGGATCTTCTTTGACAGCATCCCTGATTTCATCAATTTTAACCCCAACTGTCTGAAGATGCTTTAGAAATTTACCCAGGTTTTCATCCAGTCGATGAAGGTGTTGATACATAAGATCTCTATGTTCATGAACATTTTCATCATAAGTCTGTACCTCAGCCTTCAGATCTGCATAACTGGCACCAGCCTCAGTGTGTTGTTCCCACAATGTTTTAGTAACCCCTGAGTATAGCTTCCTTGAAGCTTTGGTGATCCACTGAGCCAGCTGTCTTCAGTGAGGGGAAGAACATTGTCAAACTCTTTGAATTCATCAGAGCTTGATGAGGAATCAGAGGCATTATCTTCAGTTTGAAATGGGGATTCAGTATGCTCCTTTGGATCAGGCTGAGGTTCTTGTTCAGATTGAACCTCAGCGTCCACATCTTCCCCTGCTGATAAAATTACTTCATCACTTTCAGCAGGTTCATCATCGGATTGTAGTAACTCAGCAACCTCAGCAACAGTTAACAAGGGGGTGGTGATGGGTTCCATATCAGCGGGTGGTTTTAATCCCTCTGAGTCTTTGTCCCCCTTTGACCCCTCAGGCACTGGTTGGAGTTTCCTAGTGCCTTCTCTGGAGTCAGGATTGGTTTTGGGTTCCATATCGGCGGGTTGTTCCTGTCCCTCCGAGTCTTTGTCCCCCATTGACCCCTGAGACTCTGATGGGTTTTTCTCAGTGCCTTTAGCATAGTCAGTGATTGTTGTATCCCTATCAGTGGGCTGTTTTTGTCCCCCTAAGTCTTTGGGATCGATCACTGTGCCCTCAGACAAAGGCTTTGATGTGCTAATGTCATCACTGCACAAAATGGAAGGCGCTCCCCTACCAGCAGGTTGTTTGTTTCCCTCTGGATCTTGGGGAGTAGTAGTTGGAACCAAGGGCACTGATTGTGATTTATCGGTGTCCTTCGTTGTCACCAGGGTGGATGTTGCTTGGTCTCCACTGGGTGGCAAATCGGTCTTGGGCTTTCTTTGCCTTCTAGGCTGTGCTCCTGAAGCCTCAGGGCCCTGAGACTTGGATTTGGTTTTAGTCCCAGTCTAAGACTTCCCCTTTCTCTTTTTAGGAGCAGGGTTAGGAGACACTGATTCCCTCTGGTTGTTTACAACAACCATATGAGCCGTCAATTCAATGTTTGTGACAAGGGATGGGTCCTTTTGAAAGTTTGATTGGCTCAGGATGCCAGGTAAATTTCCAAATTTTTCTTCCTGGGTATAATTTGAACCCAGTAACGTTTGCAAAGCACAAGAGATAAACCTAGGATACGAAACGTATTTCGTCCTAGTTTTGCTCTGTATCTTAGTTACGAAATCACTGTAAATGATCTCCCCTATGTCGACAGTGACCCCATTCATCAAGCAGTATGCCATCATCAACTGAATAGAGTTAACTTGTTCAGTGGATGAGTGGTTCCCGCCAAGGACCTGAATCACAAAAGTGAATAGGATCCTCCAAGCCACGGGGAATGAACTTTTAGTGACTGGGGTCTTGTCCAAAA
This sequence comes from Chrysanthemum seticuspe, assembly GCA_019973895.1. Taxonomy (NCBI): domain Eukaryota; kingdom Viridiplantae; phylum Streptophyta; class Magnoliopsida; order Asterales; family Asteraceae; genus Chrysanthemum; species Chrysanthemum seticuspe. Next base: position 178,915,778 of record BPTQ01000005.1, on the reverse strand, counting down.
AATTTGGATCTAAAACGATTTGTTTTAACCCATCCTTCACTGTGGAGGGTTCAGGATGGGCGACATAAACTCCTTTGTTATAATCTAACCGTGTTGAAGTGCAAAACGTTTTATAATCCAGGGTGAATTGTTGCCCCCATTAAGACTGAACCTGATGAGATACTCCCTGAGTGGTCTAAGGTTATTCTCATCAGTAGAGGGTGTCGGGTCAAAGGCTTTAGCTGTTGCCCAAAACTCCCTGAGGAGGTTTTGGTACAGTATAGAGGGACATTTCACAAAGGCTGTTTTGAGTGGGCAGTTGAACAAAAATTTCATAATGTCTTTATAGGCTGGGACATTTTCAGGGTATTCAAAATTGCCTATGACATTATTTGTTTTAAACTCAACGTTTGTAAGATCCCCTACCCACTGAGAAGCAAACTGGAGAGATTGTGTTCTAGCCATTTCCATTAAAATTAGTTTTTTTTTTGAAGAAGATATTTTAACTAGAACAATCAATGAGTTTTATTTTTATCTCTCAAGTTTGTTATGAAAAACTTTTGTAAATGTTTACAAGGAAGGTTTTTCAAGAGGTTTGAAGAGTTTTTAAGCACACACAAATTTTTTGATTTGAGAAAGGATTTTGACTGAGTTTTGTTGCAGAAAATAATTTGTGTGTGTGTGTTTGGTTTAGAAGAGGGTATTTATAGAGTGGTGAGAGGGGTGGTTTTTGCATAAACGTGGATATGTAAAGACGGTTTTTGAAATCGTTTGAAATTCCACATTTAATGCCACCCACCACTACCCGCAGTGAAATCCCGTATTTCAAGGGAACAGTTGCAGTGCACAGTAAAAATGCACTTTTGCAGTTATAAAATAGCAACAGGATATTTTATGTGAGTAGGCATTTAATGCCTTGTGGGATGTGAGGGACCATTGATAGCAAGATACAAAGACATATATTCCTATATTTAATTGGTGGGATTTCCAACCTAGGACATTTAAGTAACTAATACTTAGTGCATTTAGTTGCTCATTCAATGTATTATGTCAGGGACCATGAGTGAGTCTTACTCATTCAGTGAGAGGTTGATTTTGGATGGTCATGGAAGATGAACCATTTCAAAGAACTTACTGAGATTGATTATCAGATGCCTGACTTTCAATGTCAAGCATTCCCAATTCAGCTTTCAGTCTCCTGAAGGTTGGTTCATCCAAGGGTTTTGTGAAGATATCAGCAAGTTGATATTCAATAGGGATGAAATGAAGTTCTATGTCTCCTTTCATTATGTGGTCCCTGATGAAGTGATATCTGATATCAATGTGTTTGGTTCTTTGATGAAGGACAGGGTTGTTGGAGATTGCAATGGCACTGGTGTTAACACAAAAGATGGGTACCATTTTGAAATGGATGTCATAGTCACTGACTTGACTTTTCATCCATAGAACATTGGCACAACATCCTGCAGCAGCCACATATTCAGCTTCGGCTGAAGACATAGCCACTGACTGTTTCTTTTTAGCACTCCAACAAACTAGTTTTCTTCCAATGAATTGACAGGACCCTGAGGTACTTTTTCTGTCCATGTTGCAGCCAGCATAATCAGAATCAGAGTAACCTTTGAGATCAAACCCTGAGCACTTTGGATAATAAAGTTCAAGGCTTGGGGTTCCTTTCAGGTACCTGAGTATTCTTTTGGCTGCAGTGAGGTGGGATTCTTTGGGATTGGACTGATATCTTGCTATTAGACAGACTGAGAATTGTATGTCTGGTCTGGAAGCAGTTAGATACATCAATGAGCCAACAATCCCTCTGAAATGGGTTTGATTGACTGACTTGCTAGTGGGATCAGGTCCAAGATTGTTAGGAGGAACCATTGGTGTCTTCACTGAGGCACAGTCAGATATCTCATATTTCTTCAAGAGATTTCTTGTGTATTTCTCTTGACTGATGGAGATTCCTTTATCAGTTTGCCTGATTTGTAGTCCAAGGAAGTATGTGAGTTCACCCATCATGCTCATTTCAAACTTCTTTGTCATCAGTTTTTCAAATTGTTTGCAAAGAGTGTAGTTTGTTGAGCCAAAGATGATGTCATCAACATATACTTGGACTAGTATCACATCTTGTTTTGTCCTATAGATAAACAATGTGTTGTCTATCTTTCCGCTGACAAACTTGTTTTGAATCAGGAAGGCTGAGAGAGTTTCATACCATGCCCTAGGAGCTTGTTTTAGACAATAAAGGGCTTTATCAAGCTTGCAGACATAGTCATGGAATTCATTACTCTCGAAGCCTGAAGGTTACTGAACATACACATCTTCCTTAAGTTCACCATTTAGGAATGCACTTTTTACATCCATTTGATAAACTTTGAAGTTCATGTAGGTAGCATATGCAAGGAAGATCCTGATGGCTTCCATTCTTGCAACAGGAGCAAATGTCTCATCATAGTCAATGCCTTCTTGTTGACTGTAACCTTTGGCTACAAGTCTGGCTTTGTTTTTAATGACAGTGCCATTTTCATCAGTTTTGTTTCTGAAAACCCACTTCATTCCTATGACTATGACATCCTGAGGACATTTGATCAAGGTCATGACCTTGTTTTTATCAAATTGTTGAAGTTCTTCTTGCATGGCCTGAACCCAGCTTGGGTGTTTCAGAGCTTCAGTGACACTTTTGGGTTCTATATATGATAGGTAATCAGCCTATAGACATTCATTGGCTGAAGCTGCAGTTAACCTAGCAGCCATACTTCTAGTGAGCATGCCCTCAGTGGGTTCACCAATGATGTTAACATGCTCAATGTTCTGAGATTTTATCCACTTACTTTGTGGTCTAGGATCTGAGCTTGAAGAGGTCACTGGAGACTCAGGGGTGAGTTCAGGTATATGAGCCACAGTATCATCAAGAGCATCTGCAGAGATGTCTTGTTCTGGTTTGGTTTCATGAGTCACAGGGTCCTGAACATTTGGTTCAGTGTTACCTATCCCATCAGGGACTGATTGGTTATCAATGAATTCGTTGATGGTTGGTTGTGAGAGATTGTGAGGTAAGACATAATATGAGATGTCAGCATCAGCTTGGTATGAGGAGTTGATTTCAGTGTTATACTCATCAGGAGGATATCTTGAAGAGTTATCAATTCCTATTTCCTCCAGTGAGGTGTTGGAGAACCTGATGCTTTCTGAGATTTCATCAAAGGTGACATGAAAGGTTTCCTCAACTTGTTGTCTCCTGGTGTTAAATACCCTGAAGGCTTTGGAGATCAGTGAGTAACTAAATAGTATCCATCATCAGCTTTTGCATCAAACTTGCCTAGATGATCCTTGTGGTTATGGATAAACACAGGACATCCAAACACATAAAGTAGCTGATATCAGGAAGTCTACCTTTGAATATCTCATATGGGGTTTTGTTATGTCTTTTGACAATGATTGACCTATTTTGAGTATAACAGACTGTTTTGACAGCTTCAGTCCAGAAATGCTTTGAGAGGGCTTAGCCATTTAACATGGTTCTTGCAGCTACAATGAGAGTTCTATTTTTCCTTTCAGCTACCCCATTTTGTTCAGGGGTATAAGGAGATGAGAAATTTTAGGAGATTCCCTTTTCATCACAGAAACTCTCAAGCTCAACATTTCTAAATTCAGTACCATTGTCAGTTCTGATTTGTTTCACTGTAATGTCATTCTGGTTTTCAATGTTCCTGATGAATGACATTATAGTATCAGTTGCCTGACTCTTTTTGGAAAGAAAGTATACCCAAGTGTATCTTGAAAACTCATCAACAATGACAACTGTATACTTCTCATGCTGGATTGATCTAAGACTGATTGGTCCAAAGAGATCCATATGCAAAAGGTGAAGGCAGCTTTTGATAGAGAAGTTTTGCTTGGTTTTGAAAGATGCTCTTTGATGTTTGCCTTTTTCACAGGCTAAGCATGGTTTAACTTTAGCAAAAACCAGTGATGGTAAGCCAAGGACATTGTTTTGTTTAGCCAAGTTGTTGATGCTTTTGAAGTTTAAGTGTGAGAGTCTCTTGTGCCACAGCCAGTTGATAGTTTCAGTGGCTTTGGCAAAGAGACAAGTTCCATCTTTAGAGAGAGTTGACATGTCTAAGACATAAACATCATCTCTCCTAGGAGCTATCAAGAAAACTTCCTTGTTGGCATTGAAAATGGTACCTTGTTTGTCATTGAATTGCACAATGTACCTAGCATCACATAGCTGACTGACACTGATGAGGTTATACTTGAGACCATTGACGTAAGCTATCCTAGAAAAAACTATTCCGTTGCAGTTTACTGAACCATAACCTTCAGTGGGACATGATGAATTGTCACCAAATACTATCTTGGGTCCTGGTTCTTTTACATACTTGTGCAGATATTCCTTTACACCAGTCATGCTTCTTGAGCATCCACTGTCTAGATGCCAGATAGGCTCCCTGTCATGCCTCTGCACAAGTAGTAAACTGAATTAGTTTCTCTTAGTGACCCACTTACTAGTCGGATTGTGCTTCATGGTCTGTTTAAATTTGGCAATTGACTCATGGTCAATGGTTGAGTGCATTGTGCTACCACAAGTTTTGCATTTGGAGAATGAGGATGACTCAGTGCTTTTGGGTTGCTTGGAACTTCTCCTTGCTTGAATGACACTGTCATGCTGAGATGTTTCATGAGCTGGGTTTCCGCAAACATCACAACAATTGTTCATGAGACAATCATCAGGATGATGATCATTAAAGCCACAATGTGGGCAAGGAGGAAAAGGTTTAGCTCTAAACTTTTGAGCAGACTTGGATGTGGAAGCATACTGATGACCAACTTTGGCATAGTTTGCTTTGGGAGAACTTACATATTGTAAGTGGTCAGCAGTTCTGTGATCATCCTTTTTGCAGATCATACAAAAAAGAATTCTATAACAGTTATCAGTGGTATGACTGGTATAGTGACAAAGATCACACTTCTGCTTGGATTTGGTGGTGGTTTTTGACTTTGAGGAACTAGAGGAAGCTGACTTTGTTTCCTTGATTGATTCAGGGACTTTTTCAATGGATTCCATTTTGTCAGTTAGCTTCCTCACAAGTTCAGTCAGTTGCTGAATTTGGTCAGCTTCAGTGGGGACTGAGGATGTGGAAGTATCAGTGGGTGTAGATTCTTGTTGAGTTGGTTTTGATGGTCTTTTTTGGATGGTTCTACCAAGTCCAGACCTTTCTTTGGGAGAGTGTGGATTGTATTGTAATGGAGTAAGCTCAGAGCTAGGATCAGCACCCTGAAGAGGTTCCAAAGGTGGAATTGTTGCTTGAGATTCATCTTCAGCCTCAGAGATGTGTTCAGTACTACTAGACACATCAGGGAGTCCAAGTATGCTCTTTAGAGCTTGACTTTCAGGCTCTAGAATTTTTCCAGAGTCAAAGTTGGGAAGCTTACTCTCAGGATTAACTCTTTCAATCCAATCACTAGGCTTGGGAACAGTCAACATACTGGTAATCATGCCACCAGACACAAATGGTTTGGGACTCTGGTCTTTGTTGTGAGCGTCAGGGAGATGATTTTCACCTATGACTCTCTTCTTGCTACTGGGGGCACCCACATCATCAAAGACTCTTGGATTCTTAGCAGTCCAACCTTCAATGATTTCTTTTTCCATTTTTAGTTCATCTTGAAGAGCCTGATTTCTTTTGACTAGTTCAATGTTTTGAATTTGTAAAGTGACAGCCTCAAGCTTACCTTGTTTAAACAGAAGTAATTCATCTCTACACTTGTTCAATTCAAAACTTAACTTGTTGTACTTAGAAAAAAGATTTAATTGTTGCTCCTCTACAAACTTAAGGTCAACATTGATATAGTTCATATAAGACTGCCAATCAGAGTCATCATAGAAAGTAGAATATTTACCTTCTTCATTGTGATGTTGACCCATTCTCGATTTCTAGCATGATTCTTTCCAACAGCTAGCTTGTCTTCTTCTGAGAGGGCCATCAGTGCGCTGACATGCACCATTTCGTCATCAGATGAAACTGGCTCTTCATCCCATTCAAAGGTTTCAGCAACAAGACCTTTGTTTTTACCCTGCACAGATTGAGTACTTTTTGGTTCTGAGGGACTGGCCTCAAGCAATTCAAGCTTAGCTTTGATTTTCCTATACTTAGCTTCAAAATATATTGTTTTGTTCTGGTCAGATTTATTTTGAAAGTTTTGATGAGACTGATAGATTTTAGGTTGAAATTTGCTAAAGCCTGAGGACTGATTTGAACCTGATGGTCTGTAAGAGGGTTCAGAAATTGTTTTTGAAAAACAGTCCTTTGCAAAATGACCTCTTTTGTGACACTTAAAGCACTCAGTGTCCTCATTTACTTTAGCAGTTGAAAACCCTTTGTTTCTTTTAATAAACCTTCGAGAGTTTGCAAGGAGTGCCCTTTCCTGAAATTCAGCGTTCAGGTCATTTAGGTACTCCTCACTTGATCTCTCATCAGGCTCATCATCAGAGTTTCTTGAAAATCTTGAACCACATTGTTAGAAAAGAAAGCAGTTGATATAGGTGAGGTGGTGGTCAGGGACTTCTTAACTTCCTGAGACTTCTTTAAGTCTGGGTATCGTCTGTTGATGAGGTTTTCCTCATAGACAAATTTCCCATAAATTTCAGGAAGTTCAAGATTTTGGATGTGATTAGCATTTCTAAGTCCCTAAGAGAAATTCAACCACTTCTCAGGGAGACAATTGACAAAACCAACATTAATCTCATGTTTGGAAAACTTAACACCATCATTAGCCAGTTCATTTAAAAGAGGTTTGTATCTGGTGTAAGTTTGAGAGAGAGTTTCTGAGTCCCTAGCCCTGAAGGTATTATACTCAAGTTTCAGGACCATTATCTTGTTTTCCTTGGTATCAGAAGGGCCATCATGGCTATGGACTAGGTCATCCCAGGTTTGTTTAGCTGTATTACAGCTTATAACTGACTCCATTATATCATCAGGAAGACATGATATGATGATACTTTTGAGTCTTTGGTCCTGGTTGACCACTCTCCATTCATCCTGAGTCCACTGAGCTTCAGGTTTGGGCAAACCTTCAGTAGTCTTTGGGATAAATGGGCCTTCATTTATACACTTGATATAATAAGGTTCCATCCCAATCAAATAGCAAAGCATACGCTTTTTCCATTTGTTAAATTTACCAACTTCAATTCTAGGGGCAACAGCTGAATAAGCTCCACCCTTTTTATCCACTAGTTGGGGTACATCAATTTCAGCCATAGGAATCCTGATTTAAAAATGTTTTAGAGCGGCTTAAAAAAGGTTTTATAATTAGCCTTGCTTTGATACCACTTGTTGTTCCCTATTCACTATCTTCTAAAACAGTTTAAGTAAATAAAACAAGTTAATAGTGAATAATGACTGAAAGTAATGTAAGTAAAACACACTTATAAATTTTCAACGTTTATATTCTTATTAGAAATTAATCAAAGAATACATTACCCAAGTACTTGCAGAATAGTACTTGGGATTGAAGTGACAAAGGTTGGTGACTCCTCTCTAAGCTCAGGCTAAGTCTGAGCACAACTCTTAGAACCCACTGAGCTATCTCAAGGATAAAGTTGTATTTGGAGGAGTGAAAAGATGGCTTGTGTGTGTGTGTGTTTTTTACAATTCACAAGCTTAAAACTTTTCACTCACTCTCTTATGCTATTTATACAAGTGTGGATATTAACTTTAACCTAGAAGACAAAAACATAGATCACAGCAAACACGAATATTGATATATTCGGTTACTATTCACTTTTCTATTTATAGTAGGCGGCGAGGCTTCTTTTCTTAACAGAGAATCCTTTAGTATCGCCGCTTACTATAAATGGGAAGATATGGCTTTAGTAGATAGGGACTTAGTTTTATCTGGGTAAACATTTGGGGACTCAGTTATATCTGGGTAAACTTTTCCCGCCTAGTCCCGCTCATTCTTCAGTCTTTATAGCCTTCAGTCTCTTCCTTCAGTTTGTCTTTAGTGTAAGTAGTTGGAGAGGAGTCTTAGGGATGCAGTGAGTTATTGTCATCACTCACTGAATCCACCATCTTCTTCTTGACTTAGTCTTCACCCATTAAGTTCCGCCTTACTGAGTGGAGAGGCTTCTTCTCCGCCTCATACTGAGTATCTTGAAGATGGCGCACTGAGAGACTATGCACTCAGTGACCTGATAGTGTTTAACGGAATAAACACTTAGGTTATTTTCTATTCAAATCCTAGATTAAGGGGTTTGGGTAATTACTGAACCCAACAACTTTGTTTAATGTTATTCATGTTCCTGATTTAAGGAAAAACTTGGTTTCAAGTAGTGTTTTGAATAATCATGGATATAAACAAGTTATTGAATCTGATAAATTTGTTCTTTCTAAGAATGGTGTATTTATTGGTTTTGGTTATTTGTGTAATCAAATGTTCAGGCTTAATATTTCCACTGATAGTGTTAATTCAGCCTTTGTGACCACCACTGACCAGACTGACTCTACCCTTTGGCATGCTAGACTTGGCCATGTACACTATAAGAGAATGCAAGATATGTCTAAGGATGGGTTAATCCCAGCATTTGACATGGACACTGAAAAGTGTAAAACTTGCATGTTGACTAAGATAACCAAGAAACCTTTTCAAGGTGTTAGTCGTGAGACTAAGCTCTTGGAGCTTATACACAGTGACCTGTGTGATTTGCATGCCACTCCATCTTTGGGGAATAAGAAGTACTTTGTGACATTTGTTGATGATGCTTCTAGGTTTTGTTATGTTTATTTGTTACATACTAAGGATGAAGCATTAGATAAATTCAAAGTGTTTAAAACTAAATTTGAATTACAACTTGGGTCTTTGATCAAAATATTAAGGACTGATAGGGGAGGTGAGTACATGGATACTCTGTATTTTCAGTCTGTTGGTATAATCCATGAAACGACCGCCCCTTATACTCCTCAGAAAAATGGCATTTCTGAAAGGAAAAACAGGGTGCTGAAGGAGATGGTTAATTCCATGTTGTCCTATTCAGGACTGAGTCAAGGGTTCTGGGGAGAAGCTATGTTAACAGCTTGCTATTTATTAAATAGGGTTCCCAACAAAAGGAACAAGGTTACCCCTTATGAACTCTGGACTAAAAGGAAACCTGTTAGGAATTAGAAATTCCAGGTATTAAAGAGTCGGTCACCTCAAGTATATGTAATCGTTAGAAAGCTCGTAGTCGTAGTTCTTTTTAAGTTAAGTAGTAATTTAGTTAAGTAACACCGTGGAGGACGGACGGGTCTTTACCCACTGTATGCCTGATCCACAGCCCAAAGTGTGGCGAGTTATGTAAGACTATAAATACTCTCTACCTTCCAAGGTAGAGAGTTGGAGCTCATAATAATATCTTTCACTTTCTCTCACTAAGTTCCCTAAACCTCTAACTTTCTCTCTCTAGAATTCCATCTATATGCTACTTTGTGTTATGGTTTGATGTGTATGTGAAAAGTTATATCTTACAATTGGTATCAAGAGCCATGGTTAGATCATATCTTGCACATCTTTGGATTTCTAGTGGTTTTTAGGTGGTTTTTGAGTTTGAAAAAGTTTAGTGGTTTTTGCATCATTTGGTTGATTTCTTGTGTTAAAGCTTGGATTTTGTTAGTACTTTTATGTTTAGAATCATCACAAGTGTTTAGGTTTTCATTTGGTAAGCTTGAATCATCTTGGTTGGGTTGTTTTTGGATTAAAAAGTGATGTTTATGTGGTTTTTCTAGCTAGCGACTTGATATACGGATTTATTTCTTCGTAGCGACTTGCTTCACAATTTTGTAGCGAGTTACAGCTTTGGAGCTAGCGACTTAGACCTAGCGATTAACAGTACAAGTAGTGGACTCTCCACTACCGGTAGCGACTTGGTGGTAGCGACTTGGTCTGTAGCGAGTTGCTCTTTAGCGACTTGTATATCTAGCGACTTGAGTAGCGAATTGCTGCCAAAATTTTTGCTAGCGACTTGAGGCTTAGCGAGTTACTACTTAGCGACTTGCTTCTTGTCTAGCGACTTGGGACTCTAGCGACTTAGTGGTATAGCGAATTAGTTGTTAGCGACTTGGTTCAAGAATTCGTAGCGACTTGGTTGATTTTTCCCATCAAAACTTCAAACGGCCATAACTTTTGAACCGTAACTCCGTTTTCAGCGTTCTACCCATCAAAACGACCGTGAGAACGAGGAGAATGGCACGCCTCACTAACTAAAGTTGATTCGGGTCAACCTTCGAGGTCTAAATCCGCTCCGAACAGAAGTTATTGAGGTTTTTAAGTTTTTAGACCTAAATTTCTCAGGAAAAACGGGCATAAACCAATCCGAATCACAACCAAACAACATCTCTGCTAATCCTACATACAATCATATGTCTTAACACACAATTGTCTATCATTCCATTCGTCATTGCTTAACGGTTTAGTCTTGATTTTAGTAAAATCCCGCGAAAGATTCTATTTCTCGGTTTAAATCATAGACTTGTAAAATCCCGTGCATTCTACCACATCATGTCTTACTCTACTGACCCAGTGATTTCAGAAGTGCTTAAATTGTATGATGCTGTGGATAATTATGATAATGGATGCTACACTGAACGATTAAAGATGTTTGAATTAAACAACGAGGATGTGAGATCTTCATGTTCTGAGTACAATGAGAATGAATTGCACCTGCTACAGAATGCCATGCAAATGGAATGCATCATTGAGCCCTATCAACTACTTCATCTGCACCTCATACAGTTGTTATCCATAGTTGGGGATCGAACATGTAGTGCTCTTTTCCGCCAGGACTTACCTACATTGACAAGAAGCTTGCTGTTGAACTTAGAGCATTTAAAGCTGCAACTTACCAATGAAGAAGTTCAAAAAGATGGTTCCAGTGCAGCTCTTCAAGTAATCTACAAACAATTTCAGCCATTCATCAGTGGGGAATATTCAGCAGATTACGATCAACACTTGACTGGAATTTCCTTCAAAAAACATACTGGAATGGAAATTCAGGAATTCATTGAGACATTTATCCAACTCATGGATAATGTGAAAAAGTACATTGAGGAAACTGCACAAAAGGATGAAAAAGTGAATGAGTGTCAGGTGCAGTTGAGAGATTGTTGTGATAAGTTGGGTAATGTATCTATGGAAGAATCGGGTGTTGCTGAATGCAGAATGTTAGAGAAAACAAATAATGATGAGTCGGACAATGCTAAAATAGAATCTTCATGCTCATATTCACAAGAGAAAGAGGTGCACCAGTCACAACCCGTGCAAGCTAATGCAAAGGAACGCTCCATGGAAGCTTCAGATGTACCCAAGATAGAGATGCACCAGCCACAACATGTGCACGTTAATGCAGAGGAAAGTTGCATGAATGTTTCTGCAGTACCTAGGTATGCATCTTCTTCTCAAAATGATGATTATGAATTGCATGAGTACACTGCATTTGTGCCTGATGATTCCTTGACCACTGAACTCAATACCTATAAGGATCAAGTTGCCATATACGAACAGCGTGCTAAGTTTGAACTTACCACTCGTGAGCAGGAGATGGATATCCAAATGCGTACAATTATTAGAAAAAGTAATTTTAGAGAAGAAGTATTAAAACAAGAGTTAAACTCCTTACAAGAAAAGCTTTCCAAAACTGCTAAGCAAAAACACGAACTTCAAGAAAATGTTAAAATGCTTAAGCAAGAATTCAAGGCTAAGGAATCAAAACTTTTGAATGATTTTTCCAATCTAAAAACTTTGAAAAACAAGCTTGAAAATAAGTTGTACGTACAAGGGAATACCATTCAAACTGCTCACATGATCACTAAGCATCGAGTCTTAAGCGATAAGCATAGCATTCCCCTTGTTGAGGAACCAAATCCAGAGGTAATTAAAAAGGCTAGAAATGCTCATAAGGTGCTTTATGATGGTAATGAAATCCTTAAGCCTAGGCAGAAACCTAGTTGCGTTGAGTGCACTGAGGAAGATAAGAAATCTGATGAAGTCACTAGGGAGAAAATGAATAAGAAGTTAGAAGATCCTGAGTGTAAAAAGAATAACATAACGATTAAACCCCATAATTACACTAAAGAAAATTGGATCTCCTTGAACAAGTTTAAGCCTCAGACTCTATTAACCCCTGAACAAGTGTTCTGGAAAAAGGATTTAGATAAGCAAAAAGCAGAGAATCTTGTTGTAACGAACCCTCCCCTTAGGAAAATGCCTAGAGCGACTGTGTATCCTCCGAATACACCAATGCATCTTGTTCCTAGAAGAATTGCCACTAAAAGCAAGACCTTAATTAGTCAATATGTTATCTTTCAACTATTTGTTGATTTTGAGAAAACTTGCAAGAAAAGGATCACTCCCACTGGTATTACTGAAGGAGAAAGGGGTTTTGAGCAAACTAAAGAATGTTATTTAACTGAAGTCATGCCTTTCTTTAAACAACTAAAAGATCATTTTGAGAGTCTTAAAAAAGGAATGAATTCAGACATTAAAGAAATGGAAAAGGAATTTGATGCAATGATTGTTGAGGTTAGTGATTATGAGAGAGAATTAAAATATAATGAGATTGAGAGGAAGAACTTGCATACACTGAATGAGAATCTGATTTCTGAATGTATTGCTCAAGATGTGTTTTTCACTGCTACAAATTGTTCCATTGATGCTTCTCAATTTCATGAATTATCTGTTGCTCTGAAAGTCTCCCATGATCGTGTCATTGAGCTTGAAACAACAAATTCAAAATTGCATGAGAAAATAGAACAGGATGATCATGATAACTTGGTCAAACATTATTCTAAATTAGAAGTTGAACATCTTGCTTTGCAATTGAAACATCAACATCTCAAAGAAAATGTTAAAACCTCAAATATCAAGACATCCTCTGATGCTCCTGAGTTTGATGCAGTTTTTGAAATTAGCAAACGTGATGAACAAATTCGAGCTCATTGCCACACGATCAAAAGATTGAAAGCCCAAATTTCACAACTGAAAGGTGAAAAGAAGGATGTGAGTGGTTCCCATATGCCTCCACCTTTAGATTCTCAGAATTTCCAACTTCAAAACATAATTGATAACTTGCAAAAGGAAAATGATTGTTTTAAAGCTGAAATTTCAAAGGTTAATGATCAAAACAAAGAGTTATGTGATTCATTTAAAGTTAATCATGATAAACAAACTGAAAAGATAACTTCTTTACTTAACGATATTGAGAATCTGAAGCGTGAGGTGAAAGGAAAGTTGCCAATCCCCAATTGCAAATACTCTGTTCCTAAGGTTTCTGATTGTGATAAATATGCTATCGATATGTTATATATTCCTCCGCCCATTAGGAATAATGAACTTACACATAAAGCATACCTCTTATACCTTAAGGAAAGTTTGAAGGGTCTCCGTGAGATTGTTGAAGATGAAAGATTAGAAAAACCTTTTGATAGTACTATAGCCTATGCCTGCATGGATGCCAAACGATCTCAGGAACTCTTAGAGTATGTAATTGTCACAAGTCCGAAATCTAACAATAGGCGAGATAGAATAGTTGTGCCTTGTTCTATGCCTAAAGCCAAGCATGTGACCCTTGATATGCCTTGTTCCATGTCGAAATTCAAGCAAGCAACCTTTGATGTGCCTCCTAGAATTTCATATCCCAGCACTTCTAGACCAGGAATGCAGAAAGTAGTGAAGCCATGTAATGTTCCCATCGTTACTTCTACAGATGTTAAGATTGACACTAAAGTTAGCGGGTCAAAACCTAGAAGCAATGCAAAGAAGGATAGGATTACGCAAACTAAAAGTGATCATGATAAGGAAGTAAAAGAACACCATAGGGACAAGAAGTTTGATTTGAACAAAAAGAATCGTGTTAGTTCTAGTATTAGCTCTAAGCTTACTGAAATTAATTCGAGGCCTTATGCTGTCTGCAAAACATGTAAAAAATGTTTATCTTCTGGTAATCATGATAAATGTGATGTGTTATTTCTGAGATCTAAGACTCATACCCCAGTTAAGAAAGTTTGGAAAGCAAAACAGATTAAGCAATCCTGGAAACCTACATGGAAGGTTTTTACCAATGTAGGATTTCAGTGGAAGCCAACAGGTCGAATGTTCACGAATGGCAAACCTTGCTCTTTAACTAGATCCACTATGCCGAGAATAGTGCCTGTTAAGGTTTGGAAGCCAACTGGTAGAATAATCCCATTAAGCACAAAATGTCATTTGACTAAGTCTGATGCCTCTACTAGTTCAGCTCCTAGGGATAATGCCATTGCATCTAGGGTTTCTGCTGATTCAAAGACTGTTTGTGCTAACCAAAAGGAACCCATCAGCACGTGGGGATCCAATGTTTCCAATTCTCTGTCTTCGTCTGTTGTCCAAAGCAGGTCGTACAAATCGTCCCTTGGTATTTGGATTCGGGCGGCTCTAAACATATGACTGGGCTCTTAACAATGACGTCTGTTAAAATCAGTTCAGGCCTCGTACTTCATCATTATGGCGTCTGCAGATAACACTTCAGGCCCCGTTCCTCAAAGAAAAGAAAGGTGTACGCTTCAGTGCGCTTTATCTTCTTAAGAAGAGAAATCTTCATGTTTATGACCATTCTCATCGACATTCTTCATCAACATGCTTCATGCTTTTTCCATGCGCTTCAGTCATCAAATGAACCGGACTACTGATAATTACTCTTATTCCTCTTGCTCAATATAATGAAGATGGCAACATCATGTGCTAATTTTGTGGGGGATAAGTGTGAATATAAGACATTTGGATGATAATCACTTGGTTAATCAAGAATGGCATCTCTGTATGCAATTCTTGAGGGGGAGAAGAAGTGTGAATTTTTGCATGGTTGACTGATATTTGAGAATATATGGTCAAACGGCTCCTAACCCATGTAAGAACCGAGATTCTTCTTATCAGATCATCTTCACATGTAGTTTCGTCTAAGAGCCGTTGGTTGACATCTTCACACGGGCTGATATGATTAAATGACAAAGTGCTTCTAGTTGCTGGGCTGATTTCTTTGATGAACATCTTTCTGTTCTTGTTTGATTGGGAGGGATTTTAATTAAGGGGATTTGCTATTTACAAGTTAACGGGAATGCCTTTGGTGTGAAGAAGATGTTAACTGTCTATTTCCCCATTCGGATAATCTTGAAGAAGGTCGAGTCTACAGTCTAATCTACATTTGAAATCTACATGATTAGAAGACTAAAGACGAATTGCATTTGATGATCTAAAGACTTCTTCTTAATCCGGGCTGAGAAGAACACTTGAAAATCTTCGTCAGTTTAGGGGAGAGCACTAATTGGGGAAGATTGAAAAGCCAAAATTTAATCCCCAATTAGACTTGCTCAGATTCTTTAGCAATGATTCATTGCTTGATTTTTGATGACACTCCTCCAACGCCTAATGCTTCAATTACTAAGGATAATTGGGATTCATTGTTTGGGATTCATTGTTTTTCAAAGATATGTTTGATGAGTACTTTTAACCTCCGACGAATGTTGATCATCCAGCTTCTGAAGCTCATGCTGTGGTTTCTATTGACTCAACTGGTTCACCATCTAAGAAGTACTTCTTGGAATTCTCAAGAAACCTTGTCTCCAGTTACTTCACAAGGCGTTTCTAATGACTATCATTGCAGTTGCACTCATGAATAGTGATCCACTCTTTGGTACTCCTTTGCCAAATCTACACAGATCATTGTTTCATTGTTCTTCTCCAAATGTGCACTCTGTAAATCAACCACATGAACATTAAGGAAAATGACTTCCTCATCCGCTTAAAAACATAATTGGTAAATCTTCCAGATCAGTTTCTATATGTATACCTTAAGGAAGAATGCATTGATGTTGAGGAATCATTTGCTCCGGTTCAGTCAGTGGGTCAATGTACATCCGATTGTATGTTTATTCACGTGTTGGACATTTGACACAAGTTGATTACTTCGAAGTTACTCATTTATCACTTATTTGAGGTTGAAGTTGACGTTCACAAAGGCGTGTTCTTATTTGATAACTTGCTCGGGCTTAAGAATTTGAGTTGAAGACTTGGGTTATCTAGTTACCAGCAGTCGAGGTGGATGGTTGAAGACCTGGTTAACTATCACTATTAGGAGTTACTTTGTTTTACTCAGTGTCACACGCATATGACGGTGTGGATAATCGCAAGAGGTGTTAATGTCTCATACTTTGTTTGAGTAGTGAGTACTTAGAGATTTGCTTGAAGCATAGATTCTCGACACCGTTCTTCCATCTTTAAGTACAAGCTTAAGACACAAATGCGGGGAATTCGACTTCAGTTTCAAGTTTAGTATATCGGGTTTTTCTTCAACAGTGGTCACTTCAAATTGTTTACATATGGGTTGATAAAGATAGTCAGAGAGAGTTTATGTAGCAGTTGATTCTCACAGGATTCACTTGGGCTATTTGAGTTCTTCTCACAAGATTTCAAGTTTATGGATTGATTATGTTTTGCTGATTCTGAGGTATCAAAACTATTTGGGGGAAGGATATATTATTCCAACTATTTGGGGGAAGTGGTCTCTGGAGACCTTTGGTTTTTTTTTGTTACTTCAGTGTTCAGTCGGAAGAAATGTGAGAAGAATATTTGGAACGTGAGATGATACTGCCTATCGACATCTTATATACGGTTTATGATAAAGTGCTTCCGGTTATATGCACAACATGTTCACTTGATCGAGCTAATTCAGTTATTTCAGAGTTGACATCCACAGAGATGATTAGTGACTCAACATGTTACATGGATGTCATCGTCTCTACTCTTGTTGGGTACATGTGTACATTATGTGCTGATTGGTTATATGTTATATAACTGGAATGCACTTGGTATAATGAAGATGTTAATATATTGTTCCCCTAACTAGACAACTGGTCAATCTCGAAGAGTAAGGTGTACATCGGGGATGCACAACAGGCTCATGTGATCGGTCGTAATCAGTTAATCCGGATCTGATAACTACTGAGATGATCAATGTTACATAACTACTGAGAACATCTGAGTGATGTGTTTACATATTCACAGTGAAGATGGAAAGCCTTCTGGAGCCAACATCAAACAAGCTCCTAGTAGGTGGCATGTGAGATCTATTATATAGATCAACCATATGACAACTGAACAGAAACAATGGGGTGATTCAATCTCTTGAATCAAACCTGGTTCAGGTTATGGATTGACGGATACCTTTGAAAAACCGGTCTTTGTGCTTAAAAACTCTTTTCTTTAGCACATCGACCGTGTACTAATTTTTCAAACTAAAAGGTGTTTTTATGATTGATAATTGATTTTCAATAAAACCTTCGTTGTATTGCAAAAACAATTTCTATTGAGCAATACACGATTGTTTTTCAAATCTCTTTTCATCAATCAGTGGACTTAAAATTCGCTGGTTCACTCACTCCGTGTTGTCTTCTTTGAGATGTTCCGGTTTGAGAACAGCTAGAACAGCTGCGAAACCCTGTCAAGGAAATTCTTCGGAATTATACCTGATCACAGGCAGTACATGTACTGATCAACGGGGAACCGTGGGCCATGTACCTCAATTCAACGAAAGTGATCAAAGACACTTTCGTGCGATTTATTGCTAACTGTTGTATGCAGGTACACCCGACGTTTGCAGCTGATCAGAATGAAGCGGTCAATCCATAGCCGCATGCTCACTTAACACATTCAACTCAAAGAAATCATGATTAGTGCATCAATGACTCTGATATTTTCACTCCATGCTTCTGCTACGCTGCTGCCAATATCAAGATTCAACAAAAGCTTCCGCTACTCTGATGAGAAGATTTCGTGATCCAGAATGTGAGCATGTCGGTCCTAAAGTCACAACATCACATAATACCAACACCACAAAGGATGTGTCAGAGATTGTTGATAGCTGATGATCTCAAAAGATGGCTCATAATTACTATCACGTGGATCAGTAAAAGATCTCCACTTGGAATATCCAAACATGCAATGTGAAGTATCAATGACTACGAGCTTATGAGCAAAGGACTACATCAAGAATGCAAGATGAATTGTTAATGTAATATCTATTTGTATTCAATGTAATTTTGGTACATGATTGAGGTGACCTCCCTTAGGGGGAGATTGTTAGGAATTAGAAATTCTAGGTATTAAAGAGTCGGTCACCTCAAGTATATGTAATCGTTAGAAAGCTCGTAGTCATAGTTCTTTTTAAGTTAAGTAGTAATTTAGTTAAGTAACACCGTGGAGGACGGACGGGTCTTTACCCACTGTATGCCTGATCCACAGCCCAAAGTGTGGCGAGTTATGTAAGACTATAAATACTCTCTACCTTCCAAGGTAGAGAGTTGGAGCTCATAATAATATCTTTCACTTTCTCTCACTAAGTTCCCTAAACCTCTAACTTTCTCTCTCTAGAATTCCATCTATATGCTACTTTGTGTTATGGTTTGATGTGTATGTGAAAAGTTATATCTTACAAAACCCAACCTGAACTATCTCAAGGTTTGGGGTTGTAGGGCTGTTGTAAGACTCCCTGATCCAAAGTTGAAAACTTTGGGTGAAAGAGGCATTGACTGCATCTTTGTTGGATATGCTGAGCATTCCAAAGCTTTTAGGTTCTATGTTATTTAACCTAATGAATATGTTTCAGTTAACTCAATAATTGAATCAAGGGATGCAAACTTTGATGAGAATAGATTCTCATCAGTCCCTAGACCAAGTCAGAGGATTCCTAATGGAACTCATGACACTGGTGAATCAGAGGTCCCTGATGATGAACCATCAGTGGTCCCTGATGAGGTTGTGGTTCAAAAATCTAAACCTATGCTTAGAAAGAGCAAAAGGGCCAGGACTCCAAAGTCATTTGGACCTGAGTTTCAACTGTATTTAGTTGAAGGAACAAGGGATGAGGTCTCTGACCAATACTCCTATTGCTTCATTGTTGAGGATGATCCCAAGAAATTTGAAGAAGCAATGAAGTCCCAGGAAATTGCTTTCTGGAAAGAAGCAATCAATGATGAGATGGATTCCATCATGGGCAACAACACTTGGGTGTTGGTTGATCTACCACCTGGTTGCAAACCTTTGGGTTGCAAATGGATTTTCAAAAATAAAATGAAGGTAGATGGAACTATTGAAAAGTTCAAGGCTAGACTAGTCATTCTGGGCTTTAAACAAAAGTCAGGGATAGACTATTTTGATACTTATGCCCCTGTGGCTCGTATCAGTACCATAAGACTGCTGATTGGTTTGGCATCTATTCACAATCTGATTATTCATCAGATGGATGTGAAGACAGCTTTCTTGAATGGTGAATTGGAAGAGGAGGTATATCTGAACCAACCTCAGGGCTTCATCGTGCCTGGCAATGAAAACAAGGTGTGTAAACTGATTAAGTCTTTTTATGGACTGAAGCAGGCACCTAAGCAATGGCATCAAAAATTTGATAAAGTGGTTTTGTCTAGTGGTTATGTTCTTAACCAAGCTGACAAATGTGTATATAGCAAATTTGATAAATCTGGTAAAGGAGTCATCATTTGTCTATATGTTGATGATATGTTGATATTTGGCACTGACCAAAATCAGGTTGACTTAACAAAGGAATTTTTGTCATCAAGGTTCTCCATGAAGGACATGGGGGAGGCTGATGTTATCCTTGGTATAAGGATTAAACATGAAAGTAAAAGAATTTCTATCTCTCAGTCTCATTATATTGAGAAGGTGTTGAGGAAATTCAATTACTTTGATTGTACTCCAGTGAGTACACCTATGGATACTTGTGAGAAGTTGATGCCTAATAATGGCAAGGCTGTATCTCAACTTGAGTATTCTAGGGTAATTGGCTGCTTGATGTATGCCATGACTTGTACAAGACCTGATATTGGTTTTGTAGTGGGAAAATTTAGCAGTTATACTAGTAATCCTAGTGCTCATCACTGGCAAGCAGTTCAAAGGGTACTGAAGTATTTGAAGAGAACTATGGATTATAGTCTCTCATATACTGGTTACCCATCAGTGTTGGAAGGATACACTGATGCAAGTTGGATCAGTAACACTAAAGATAATTCGTCTACCAGTGGCTGGGTATTCCAACTTGGTGGAGGTGCAATTTCTTGGGCATCCAAGAAGCAAACTTGCATCACCAGTTCAAAAATGGAATCCGAATTTGTGGCTTTGGCAACTGCTGGTAAAGAAGCTGAATGGTTGAAAAACTTGCTTCTTGAGATTCCATTGTGGCCTAAACCTATAGCACCTATTTCTATCCGTTGTGATAGTGCAACTACATTGGCTAAGGCTTATAGCCAAATGTACAATGGTAAGTCTAGACACTTAGGTGTCAGACATAGCATGATTCGTGAGCTTATCATGAATGGGATGGTATCTATAGAGTTTGTTAAATCTCAACAGAACTTAGCTGATCACTTGACGAAGGGATTAGCTAGAGACTTGGTTATAAAGTCTGCTAAAGGGATGGGTTTAAGTCCAACTTAGTCACTGAATGCTAGGATACCCAACTCCCTCCTAAGGAAACTTGGGAGCTGAGTTCAATGTGTAAATCTGAACATTCAGTGGACTGGAGCACATGTTTTGTTTACATCCCAAGGTTGTGCTCAAAACCTGCTGAAAGGAGGACGAAGTCTTTACTTCTTAATGGTTAATTTTCTATGAAAAAGTGCTTGGCAGGAGCATGAATAAAGAGGAACCACCTATGTGAATGTTGAAGTTTTGCCGCTTCATGAAGCTTTTTGACTTTAGCTTTTACAACATTTATGAATTTGGATATGGACACATGGCTTGTATAGTGTTAGGAGCTGATAAGTGTTTGAAAACTTGTGTGTATTTAATCTTCAGGTATTCAAATGGGTTTAATGGTTCAATTATTAGAACACCCTGATTCTCGAATATTTGAACGTGTAATTTACTAAGATGGAAATTCAATCCTCAGGATATTTTCGTTTATGCACATGTTTTGTTTAACGTTTGTTTTCATGCAAAGGAAGTGAACTAAATTTGGGGAGGATTGTTGGAAAATTTAGTGCACTTGTGGGATTAGTTCACAGCTTGTAATGGGTTACGAGGTACGGAGTGTACACCCATAAGGTCCATGAACACCCTGACTCTAATAGTGGTTGGTATTGGTAGTGATCAGTGTTTCCACTGATAGGCAGTGTTTCCACTGATAGGCAATGTTTCCACTGCTAGTGGAAAGTACTGCTAGTGTAAGTACTGCTAAATGGCAGTTACAACTGCATAATGACCACGTTTAATTGGTGATGTAACCACTAACGGCTATAATGGGGATAATTATAAGGCGATTAATGGGCCGATTAATTCTCATAATTCCATTTGACTAGCTCAGAGTAACCTCTTATAAATAGGAGATCTGATTATGCATGATGGACACACAGAAAACGATTAACACTTATAAGCGCAAGGGTTATTGAATTGTGCCTAATTCTATAACTACATTTGGTCTTATCCCAAGTAGATATTCATGTAACCTAGGCATTAGGGTCGAATAGTTTACTTTGGAAAGTGATCACACGATTCAAACTGATATCCGGTAACCACCTAGTGGTATATGTTTCTGCTGACTTGATATTTGTTTCTGCTGACATTGATTATCTAACCCTGTTCTGGGAGTTACACACCAACATGGGGTGGTGTGGTAAAACTCTAGCCAATAATTTTACCCACAACCATTGACTTGGGTAAAATTTTAAGGTAACAAAGTGATGTGTAATTACATGGTGCAAGAAAACATTTGTGGTTAGTGAATCTACAAGTAATGGGTTAAGAACTAGTTGGTTGGGACCTAGTTCATTTTGAACTAAGGGTAACTAGGGGGCGTTATGCTTAAAAGGGTAGTACCTAGGCCTTAGTGTGTTGTACCTAGAGTGTAGAGGTGTAAGATACTTAGTTAGGGTTTCTAGTTAGTTTTAAATAAATGCTAGTTAGTTTAGTTTAAGTGTAACTAAATAAAAGCATAGGTTTTAGGTATGTGCATTAACACTTGTACATTGGCATTAGATTGTTGTACTTACTTAAAAGAAAGATATTTTTAGGGCTTGTGCTTGATAGGTTTGTGTAATGTGTTTTAAAATAAATACACCAAGGTTTATAATGAGTTTTATGTTAGTAGTATGCTCCTATGCATCAATGACTTGTACATTGGCTTGATAGACTTGTACATTTGCATTTTATAAAAATCATGTATAAATTAATTAGGGTTTGCGATTTCGTTAATATACAGTCATAGTTTTGTAAATTAGGGCTTGTAACGGGAAATATCATAAAGTTAGTTTTCGTGCTTTAAGAAATTGTACATTAGCTTCAAAGTGTTGTACTTTAGTGTTGATGGGTTAGTTACGTGAAATCATAGTTATAATAAATTATGGTTTCATGAATACTCCAATAGATAGAAAACGTTTAGTTTGAATGTTTAATAATCGTACATTTATGAAATAACGTAAAGTGGTAAATAAAAGTTGAAAACTTTTATACTTGACGTATAAGGAATGAACTTAAGACATTCTGGTGTTGGTTTATACATTTATTAAGAATGAGAGTTACATCATATTAGTTAGTTGTTGTGATTTAGATAAACTGATAACGTAAAAAAAAATAGACGTGAAAAATGGATAAGTGTTCTTTAGTTAGAATATCATACAAGTGGAAATTTACCGGTGGTTACAGTGTGTTGATTTATCAGCCCACTCGGACATTCGATACGTGTAGTCTTGAGTTTTCCCTTGACTCAATTCCAATTTTTTTTTACTCGTTTTCATCTTGTTCGACTCATCTCCGTCCTACCTCGACTCGTCATAACGACATACCATAAGCACATGACTCGTTGATCGGTACTCATCCGCATACCACGAATGATGACACGTCTAGCATTGCATCGCTAACATTTTAAGAAACACAAGTTAAAAGATTCAATTAATGAAGATGTAAATTATACGATTGGAAAGCCTGTTACTAGAAGCGAATTTATTAGTATTTCTCATAACTTAAATTAAGAATTTTACACTCCTAATTAATCATTATGTAAACTTATAGACATAAATGTATAAATTGCTATATCGAGTAATTAGAACTAGATAAAAACAAATTATAAAAGCTTTTGACAAACAAATACGGATATAAACCCGGGTTATGCTCGACTTTTCGACAAATATATTGGTAATCTAGTATATATTGGCACAGCATCGTAGTTCCTAAGGAACAAGCTTGAATAAATTTAAGTTAACATTTAAATATTCTTTAAAGATAAATACACTTATTATAAACAAAAATTAGTGACACGCATAATGTACTTTGAAACATACATTGGGTTTTCGAAACACAAATGTATATAAGACAAGTTATATTTACACATACTCAAGGCATATATATGATTTGAAATATATTTATTAAAAACTTACATTGCATTTTTCTAATACACATTTCGTCAAGATTTAATTCTCTTTAATAAACTTATCATAAACGATTTGAGAATATGTATATACCTTTCGATCAAGCCATATACATATTATAATATGCGTACTATTCTTCGTGCATTGCCATTTGGTATTCATTAAACCAAAGTCTCCATCATTCTCGATATTTTTTGTTTTCTACTCTACACTTCCATAAGCTGAAATACACATAAACTATTAAAAATCTATTTTCAAACTTAGGAATGCCACACAAGCAACAAAAATACAAACATTTAAAACTTATAAAGTTTTGTTAAACCTTATCGAGTCTTAAACATGGATAAAGACTAAACTTGCCATACTAAATTAGGTTGCTTGTTGGAGCCATGCACTACCACTAATAAATATGTTCACTTTAGATGACTAATTGCTGAGGTGAGTTTCATAGCCCTGGCTTTTAAACTATTTTATATTTGTTTTGGGGGAAGATACATGCTCGTTTTACTTGAAATCAATAAATTGTTTTTCTGAAAATGGGCATTTCCATGCAAACTGTGCTTCATGATTGATATGTAGGATTATTTAAATGATGTGTTTACCTACCATACTACTGAATGTTTTCTTGCAAACTTAATTGTTTAAAATTACTTATGTGAGAATCACGCAAAGATATTTCCTGGAGCACATAAAATGTTTTATTGATTTAAACTGTTACGCAGTTTAGCCTAAGCCCTTTAATCCCAAAATGCCCAAACTCATGAACCGTCAATTCCTGCTGGGAAGCACGAATGTTATAAATAGATCTATTGGGGGTGACTCCCCCGTTCGGTTGGCCATACATGGGTCAAGGCGAAACGTATAGCATGTCAGAACTGAGTGTAATGGGATAAACACTCGCAAAGGGCCCCTTACTAGTATGACTACATTTTGCATACATTACTGTCGTAGCTTTGGTTGCATGAACTTAGTGCTAGCGTAATAAGCACACGATATGCCATTATATTCGTTGTAATATGTATATACCCTAGATACGGTCCACAAATGAAGTTTTATTCTAAGGTAAACACAAACCTTCATGATATTGTGCAAGACACAATGGTCACAAAAACTGAATGTTTTAAACTCACATAAATGGTACACCGAAATGTTATTTAAACAAACCAATGAACTCACCAACCTCGTGTTTACACTTCTTAGCATGTATTTTCAGTTTATAAGGCGATAGCTTAACTTTGGAGGCGCAAGGCAAAGACAAGGCAAAGGCATGGCATGGTCATAGCTTTCTTTGATAGACTTAAATGAGGACCGTTGTATTATGGGCCTGTTTTTCGCACTAAAAAATCATGCAAACTTGTTTTACTTCAATGAATTAAATTTCTTAATAAAAATCAGTTTTTCTATACTTGTGTTGTGATATCAATTTAGTAGCACCTAATACTTGTGTACTTACCGTTTTGGGGATGTTATACTGTTTGATGTTGACCCTGGTAAGAATTTCCATTCAATCACTGAGGATCACATATGTAAATCCAATCATAAATGTTCTGGCAAGATTACTAAGATTTGCGAAGGACTTTAAAAATTACAACTTGTGTTATTACTGTTGAACAACAAGTGTAGAAATGTTCAGTGTTCCTAAGAGATCTTTTGATGTATCTCGTGGCTCTAGACTCAATTTGTGCATTTTGCTTTTATTAGTCGAAGACTGGAGCGGTGTCTCCTATTTCAATATCAACATATCTCGTAGTGAGAGGTCGATAGATTATGCAGGGTTCCCTGCGAGAATGAAACAAATCCTTTTAAGACGAATTGAGTGGCTATAAGGTTAGGTGCATTGCGTCACTGGGTCCGTGACGTCTTTGTCTTCAATACCGACATCATCTTAGTGACAACCAGAAGCATATGAATTGAACCCGGTTTATGCCCTAAGTTGAATTATGGAGGGCTATTTCTTTTCACCCTTTTCTTTACTTTTCTTTAAAATTCTTTAACCCCTTCTTTCTCCTTTCTCACATTACTCCTTTTTTTCAATCATACCTAAGGACGTCTTATACTAACTATGGATATTGTCCTTGGGTATATCCCTCCGGCTCTGGCAGATCATAGGACGTATTTTCCTATCCTTAGTCACCTTGTAACTCGATGACTATCCTATGTTGCCATAAACCCTTTTTTCTTTGAAAATCTCTCAAAGTGTTTACGATTATAAAACATATTTTGTTAACACCATGAGAGTTTTTTATTTTTAGAAATACTCCCCCTTCACATGTGCTTATAATGTTTTATCTTAAATCTGCACATTGAGGGTAGAGTTCACACTTTTGAATTGATTGACTTTCAATGAACAAGACCGATTCAAGACACGTTTACATCAATAGTGAATTAGCTTGAAATTATTACCCGGCTTGGTCAAGTACAAATAAAGTTTCAAGAAATGGTACATTTTACTTAGACAAGTCCTATTTGAGACACGCTTACCTCACTGGTTAAACCAGATTAAAATTAGTACCCGTCCAGAAACAAGTCTTTTCGATTACTGACTTTCTTTTATCGTCAATTCATTGGTTGCGACTGAGTCGAGCTCTTTTGAGATTCAAACAACAATCTTTAATCATTTTTTGATCAAATTTTAATCACGTCTTCTCCCCCTCAAAAATAACATATTTGTGATATTTTTGATATCAACGGATTAAACAACATGTTTTTAGAAAGATTTTGGGGAGACAAACGGACTTGATTTTGCATGAAATTGGAACATTTTAGTTTATACTCCCCCTTTAAGAAAGCATAAACAATTAAGGGTTTGGAGGGAGTTATCTTGAGCACAGTAAATTTTGAAAGATTTTGAACAATCTTGTAAAGGTGCTCAAGATGATGATGATTTCTCACCAGTTTTAAGTGTAGTGCACTAAAGCATACACTATATATTTCTTTTAGAAAGCAGGAGTTTTGATTAGAGATAATCAAAAGTCATCATTTAAGTTCGGGTTTTGTACTGAAGTATACGAAAGCCATTGTGAAAGAAATTTTGAGAAACGACATGTTTTAGAAAACATTTAAAGAACTCTCGCTCAAGCATATGTACATGTCCGTATTATTGTTAAATGACATTTCTAGAAACATACAGAATATCGATTATACGAGAGACATGTCATGAGAAGAATATTTTTTGATTTTTGGTTTTATATTGTTTTTGTATTTTTTGAAAGTTTTATATTTTTATATTTTTCTTTTGTTGGTTTTTCAAATTTTGTATTTGGTTTTTCAAAAAATATTTACAGCGAAGCTTTTTGAAATCATTTTCAAGAAGATTCGAGAATATTTTCTAACTCCTTAGGGGTTAGGCTTCGCATTCCAATTCGTCGAACTAAATCGTCAAACTGTTCTTTTGGAAGGGCTTTAGTAAATAGATTGGCGAGTTGGTAATCTGTCTTCATGAAAAATAATGAAACAGTAACCTCTTCTACGTGTTCTTTGATGGAGTGGTAGCGAACTCTGATATTTTTGGTCTTTGAGTGATGTACCGAATTGCACGAGATGGCTATGGCACTTTCCAAGTCATAATACATAGGTATTTTATCGAAAGTAAAGCCATAATTTGTGAGTTGTGTCCTCATCCATAGAACTTGAGCACAACACGCAGATAGACACACATACTCGGCTTCAGCTGTTGAAAGTGCAGTACAATCTTGTTTCTTTAAAGACCAGCTTACTAACTTTTTACACAAACATTGTGCTCCTCCTGATGTACTTTTTGCTGTAACTTAATCACCTACGTGGTCCACATCTAAAAAGGCTATTAAATCAAATCCGGATTCCTTCGGATACAAAAGTCCCATGTGAATAGATGTCTTCAGGTACCGAAAGATCCGTTAACCTCTTTGAGGTGAATTTCGGTAAGCTTTGCCTGAAATCGTGCTAATAAGCAAACAGCAAATTGAATATCGGGTCGACTAGCAGTAAGGTACATGAGAGAAGCAATCATGCTCCGATATTTCTTTGGATCGATAGGTTTCCTAAATAAGTCGGCTCCAATTTTTGGTGACCATTGGTGTACCAACCGATCACAATTGTCCATTCCATGTTTTTTTTCAAAATCTCAATTGTATATTTAGATTGATTAATGAAAATACCACGAGAGAATTGATGTATTTGTAAACCAAGAAAAAATTTTAGTTCCCCCATCATGAATATTTGAAATTTGTTTTTCATGAGATTTTCAAGATGTTTTGAAAGATTCGGATTAGTGTACCCAAAGATGATGTCATCCACATAAATATGAACAATCAAAATGTCGTTGTTGTATTTTCGAGTAAACAAGGTAGGATCAACAGTTCCTTTGGTGAAATTATTATTTATCAGAAACGAAGTCAGTTCGTCATACCACGCTCTCGGAGGTTGCTTTAAACCATAGATTTCCATTTTGAGCTTGCAGACGTAGTCTGGATGTTCCATGTCTATGAAGCCTTCTGGCTGACTCACATACACTTCTTCTTTCAGATTTTCATTCAAGAACGCAGTCTCGATGTCTATCTGATATATTGTGATGTTTTTGTGAGCTATATAGGCTAAGAAGATCCTGACTACTACAAGTCTGGCTACTGGCGCAAACGATTCTTCAAAATATATCCCTTCTTCCTGTTTGTATCCTTTAGCCACAAGACGAGCTTTGTTGCGAAGTACAGTCGTTTCTTCATCTTTTTTGTTATTCTACAACCATTTAAGATGAATGACACGTATGTCAATTAGTCTTGGAACTAGATCTTAAAATTCATGTAGACGGTATTGGAAAAGTTCCTCTTGCATCGCTTCTATCCATGCATTTTCTTCCATTTCCTCCTTAATGTTCTTTATTGTTTATTGAGCATATGTAAATGCACAAGTCGCAGTCTGTGGAAAGTTGGCGTCTCGTCTGAATTGGCCTTAAAGTTTCACCAATAATTTGTTCAATTGGGTGATCTTTTGTCCACTTGAGTGTAGAAGGATACCATGGGTTTAACGTATGCGAGTTAGATGGTTCTTGTAAGCTTGAAGATGATTCAGCTGATTCTGTAGCAAACAGGTTTTCGAATACTTCTTCATCTAACATTACATCATTTTGGTTTTGTGTAGGTTCTTCTTTAAATGATGTGTTTTGGTTTTGCTCATCAACTGTTGGTAGAATAGTTTCAAGAATTGGATTTGCTGGAGTCGATGTAGATGAGGTCAATGGAGTTGGTGCGTCAGCTTTGATATTTGTTGATGCATCTTCTGTTAGTGGTGGTGGTTGATGATTTTGAGCGGGTGCAGTGGAATGATGGTTTGATGCATTTTTCAAAGGTCCACCATAGTATTCATCGAACATTAACTCGAAGAAATTCTCCCATTCTTGTTCTAAAAGTTTGTTAACAGAAGTTGATGGAGCTCTTTGTGGTATGAGTCCTGAATTGATGTGTCCAGAAGTCCGCATGTTAGGTACGAGTTCTAATATGTTCTGATTATAAGCCATCGAGTTAAGCGCGGGTTCGAGTGAGGCTCTCAAAAGCCATTTGTGAAATTTCGTCAAAATTCACATTCAGCGTCTCCATTATCTTCTTAGTTCTTCTGTTATACACCCGGAATGCCCTCGAGTTATCTAAGTATCCAATGAAGATTCCAATATCACCTTTAGCTTCTAGTTTTCCAAGATCTTCTATGTCGTTCGTCGGATAGCACAAAGCACCAAACACGTGAAGGTAAGAGATATCAGGTTTTCTGTTGTTAACTAGTTCATATGGGGTTTTATTGAATCTTGGATGGATTAGGGATCGGTTCTGAGTGAAACAAGTAGTAGCTACAACATCAAACCATAAAAATAACGGTGCACTAGAATAAATTAGCATTGTGCGAGCAGCTTCCACAAGAGTGCGATTTCTTCTTTCCACTACAGCATTCTGCTGTGGAGTTCTAATGACTGATGTTTGATGTGTGATTCCAACCTCTTCAAAATAAGTTCTTAACTCCTGATTTGTAGTTTTCTGTTCTTACTATCCTTACTGGACCTTGTAGAAGTACTTGAATACGCTTCAAAAAGGTGATGATGATGCCCGGTGCTTCGTCTTTTAACCTCAGAAACTTAACCCATGTATATCTTGAATAGTCATCTACGATAACAAGAATATACTTTTTCCCATTAATGCTTTCAACTCTCATTAGGCCAACTAAATCCATGTGCAACATATGCAAGTTTGCTTCCGAACTGGGTACGAATTTGGGTTTATATGATGCTTTTTTCTTTTACTTGTTCGCATGATGGACATAAGTGATCCTTGGTGTATTTGAACTTGGGAAGTCTGTTGATGATTTTGTCTTTGGCAAGTTTGTTGATTGTGTTGAAATTGAGATGGGATAATCTTCTATGCCATAACCAGGACTTTATTCGAGATGCTCTTGTCATAAGACATATTGGAGATGAAGAGGCCATTTGGTTTATGTCGATAGCATACAAGTTTGTGTCGCGATTCCATGTCAAGAGATCACTGCCATACAAGTTTCTAACGAAGCATGTATTTCTCTTAAATGCGACCTCTAAATCTGCACCACAGAACTACAAGACTGAAAATAAATTGTGTCCCAACCCTTCAACATAGTAAACCCGAGTGATCAAATAATTTCCAAATGGAAGATCTCTATAACACAGAATAGCTGCTACATGATCATTTCCAAAGCGCACAATTCCCATGAATTTCTAGAAGAAATTGATCAGCAGCTTTAGATTCCCGTTCATGTGCTTGGAGCAACCCGAGTCGACGATCCAAAAACATATTTCGATATCCTGACAAGAAAAGAAGAAGATATTTTTGGAAATCGTTTTGATTTTGGTTCCTTTGGGTTAGAGGTAAAATCCTGATCACACTCATAAAAGGTTTCTACTGGTATATAGGAATGGTATGCATTAGACCATTCTTGATTGTAAACATTCTAATTGTTGGTTTCCAAATACCATTCCCAATGGAAAACTATGTTTTTTATCAATAGCGTGAGACCTAAATCTTGCAACTATACTTCCTATTGGTTTAACATAAGTTCTTTTTGGAACGTTCTTCTGAACAAGCTTAACATTCACATTCTTAGAAACACAATCATCATGAACATCATTAATTAAAGATTTCTTGCAAGTTAAACAAATAGTTTCAACATATTCATTAACATAGCAAGTTTCATAGATTCATTACATTCAGATGAAATTTCTTTCTTATTAAAAAGTGGTAATTTCTTAGGGTATTTTTCTACTTTCTTCTCTTTATTCAGGCTACTACTCTTAGAGAAAGATGAGACTCTATTGTTCCTTGTATTGCTCCTAGGCTTTAGTATGCTGCTCCTAGAGGTGCTTTCTAGTCATGTAGAAGGTAAGGCACACGCATTAGGGTTCACATTTTTTTAACAAGAGTAGTGGTTTCAGCTTTCCTAGTCTCTTTAGAATTCTTGTTTAAACTCATGTTGTTTGTTCCATATGGTTTAGATGTGGAGGCAGCCGGATTAGTGGTACTCATCTTAAAAAGGCCAGGTGCTAAAACTTTTGGTTTCTCGATAACTGCTTTTTCTTTTTCAACAATCTTTTCTTTTTGCTTGGGCAAGGTCTGTGGAGTGACTAGTTTTGACAAATCTTTTTTTGCATTGACTTTTGGAGGAAACTGAGAAATATACATTTTTGCTTTAGAAACTGGTTTGGGAACATTTGGTTTCTCCTCAATCAATGGTTTTTCAATCTTAGTATCCATAGCCTTTCCTTTTTGACATTCCAGCTGAGCTCTCAAAAGATCATTTTGCTCTTTCATGTCCTTGTAGGCATGCTCATACGATAGTTTGTCATACTTGAATTCCTCAATTTTTTGATCAAGTTGTTTAAAATATGACACATTTTCTTTTTCAAGTTTTTCAAGAGCTTTTTTATATTTTGAAACAATTGCGGAGGTCTTAGACTGGAGTATTTCATGGTCTTCAACAGAATATGTTTGTAAGATAATGGACATAATATCAGTAGTCATAACATCTTTGAAGATAGAATCATTTAAATTTTCTAAAACTTTGATGTTTTCAAAACATTCATTAGCTTGCTTTACCAGAGATTTATGGTCCTTGACAAAGTCACCTGTTTCTTTAAAAAATGCTTGTTGAAAATGAATTACCCTCGCACTGATGTTATTTAGCGAAGTGGCAATTTCAGTTTCAAAATTTTTTTTCATTTCAAATGAAAACTTGAATACCAGTTGTTAATACTAATATTGGTTTTGGATTTAACAACCTCTTTAAGTTGTACAATTCTAGTTTTAACGTCATCTAAAAATCTTCTTGCATCACTTATGTTAAATGGATTGTTTGAACACATTTGTTCCATGTTTGAAAATGATTTTGAGACAACTATTCGTTTTGAAACTCGTTTTGACTCTTTGTTTGAAACCTTGGGCGTGATGGAAAACTTTGTCTTTTCTTTTGAGGAACAAAAAAATTCTAGAAAATTTTTTAATTTTTTGTAATCAATTGGTTTTATTTTTGGGTTCTTTTGTTTCATTTTTTATTCAACTCTCGTCAATTAGTTCTAACATTTCATGAGAATAATGAACAGTGATGGGTTCATGCTTATGTAACAAAGCTTTTCCATTATACAAAACATTATGTTCTTTCTGGGTTGTCTTGAGTGCACAAGGGGTTTTGTTACCAAGAGCCATTTTTTGTGTTGTATGAAAATACGGATTTGTTCGATTAGTTATCATATTGATTTTTTGAGCTGAATGACCCGTTGTAACAAGCAAATTTTCCAATTTATTGATTTTTTTCATTTTTCTCAAGAATTTCATCAAGAAGTGAATCTTCTCGTTTGAAAAATCAGCTTTCAACTGTTTGTTTTCTTTTTTCAAGATCAGAACAAGTTGTTTTTTGTTTCGAAAGTTGGTTTTTAAGATTAGAAATTTCCTTGTTTAAAGATTTTATTTTCAAGCTCTAAATAACATCAAGTGTGTCATACTTGATTTGCAATTGTTTTTCTCTTAAAATGGAATTCGATAACGAATTTCTAATTCTGACTCTTTGTTGTTGTGAAAAATAAAAGTGATAAAAAAACGTACACTTTTAAGGCTTCATTTAAGCCCTTAATCGACCACTTTTATATCTGGTATATGTGAAGACATATACCTTTTCGTTATCAAAACCGGACCAAAAAGACCAAAAACTAACCCCTAAACCCATAAATATTTGTGTTTTTGTGTTTATGTATGTGCAGGTAACAGATATTGTAAAATGGACAAAAAGAATACAAATGGACAAAAACGAGCACGAGAATGGAAGGAGCACGAAGTTACGGGTCTAATGATAATTTTATTTGGAGCATCGAGGCAAGAGAAGAAAAAAATTTAAAGACCAAACGAAAATTGCAATTAGTTAAGATGCTTAAAAAGAAACAAAAATGGATCAGCAGAAAAAAGGAGCTTAAATGGAAACTAAATGCAACATCAAACACAAATAGACTCTTTGTCTAGTGGGTGGCAACATGTTTGTCAAGCAAGAGGTCAGGGGTTCGAACCTCCTCTCTCCCCCTCAGCGCAGTTCTTATTTTTTTTGTTGCCAGCGAATCCAAGCCTCACCTCAAGCCCAACGAAGCCCAGTCGATGCACCCCCGAGGCCCAAAACAAAACTGCAACATTGGAGAGTCCAATCTGTCCGAGCCCATGCTCCACAAATCCATCAGCAGTCCAAGTTACCAAGGGCAAATCCAACTAGACCCAAGACCAATGTACAAAATCTGCTACATGTAAAAATTAAACTTGGGGACCAAGTTTTGATAGGAGATTTTTGTACCAAGATTGAATAGTTTAGGGGCCATTATGAAAAATTATTAGAGGCCAAAGTGTAACTAGTGGGCCTATAAAAACCCACCTCCTCACCTCATTTTATCATATTTTTTATATTTTGTATCCAAACTCTTGTATTTATTTTATCTAGTTCTATAAAAGTCTTATTTATTTATTGCAAGTTAGTTCATTTTATTTATTTTCTTTGCATCTCTTTTATTTTCTCATCTCTTAATCTTTTTTATTTTATTTTATTTTTATAAAAAATTTTATAAAAATATTCCATGAAGATTTGAGTTATGTAAGTGATGACGTATAGTCTACATCCGGGTCACGAACCCGGCTAAAGTCCAACACTAACTTAGCCCGGTACGAGTCAGGCTACACCGATTAAAGGTTTGGGCTCACGAAGGCCCAAGCCCAAAGCTATTCACGGAATAGATATCCGATATCTTCTAAATAAGAGGATTATCATTCCCAACCGACTTAGGCGGGATACGCCGAAGGTTGAGGAACACGGAACCAACAAGGATTCCGTGCGTATATAAAGGGAATCATATCCCTCGTTTAATGTACGATCTCAAACCCTAATTCTCCTTAAACCCTAAAACCGATTACTTACTCTCACGCCGGAGGATAATCGTGGGAGACAATCCCACGGTAAGCCTAACGGTGTCTTTTGTCTCTTAGTGCGCAGGTCTCAAGCAACAATCTTCAATTGGTACGAGAACCGGAGACCCGAACAAGGAACGTCCAACTTTTGTATCAACAAGTGGCGCCATCCGTGGGACACTACACTAAGAACCAACACTAGCATGACAAAGCATGGAAATCAGCGATCGCAGTCAGACCTTATAGGAAAGAAGTCGCAAAGCGGACTAACTACTAAGCAGACCTCTGGGACAACCAGCGCTGCTAAAAATAAGGGATCAGGCCAAGACTTGATCTTCCCTCTGGTGGAACCGCGCTCAGGAACAACCCAAGCCACTACAACCACCACGAGTGGAGTAGATCCATTGCACACCGTCTTTACTACTCCTTTCCAATCGGTGCTAGAAACTGACCCGACAAAGGCACCAGACGCACCTGACCGAAATAAGGGTGTAGTGATAGAAACAAACACACTTGCTCTTGAGGGGTTCGCACCAGAGCTAGCACCAGAAGTTTTCGTATCCCAAAACTACGAAACATTAACTGCCCTCATGCAAGAGGAAGAGAAGAAGAGATCAGGTCGGAACTTGAAAGCCCGACTCAATTTCGATTCTGAATACGAGACTTCCCCACTGCGCTGTCAGAAAGAGAAGCGCGGGAGAGACAGCCGCCGACCACCAGTATTCAACCGAATCGGAAGGAGAATTGAGGAGGATGAGACATCTCACTCGCATCATCTGAGTGAGAATGATGAAGATGAAAAGCGTACCAATGTCCACACTAGAATTGGTAGCCGCAGAATCCAAGACAGATTGGGACGACACTATTTCCCAAGTGAAAGCCCTCCGAGTACAAACTCAGAGGATAGTCGGCGCAAGCGCCGAAAGAGGAAAAATTCGTCCTCTGAAAATTCCTCGGACAACGAGGATAGTGAAACTGGACACTGGAAGTCCAGAAACAGATATGATGACCAGGAGGATGAAGATATATCCCTCCCTTGGCGCCGCCAAAAGGTGGATGCGTTCACTCGGCGCATCAGTGACTTCTCAGAAAGCAAAAGAAG
Source organism: Chrysanthemum seticuspe (assembly GCA_019973895.1). Taxonomy (NCBI): domain Eukaryota; kingdom Viridiplantae; phylum Streptophyta; class Magnoliopsida; order Asterales; family Asteraceae; genus Chrysanthemum; species Chrysanthemum seticuspe. The sequence goes on along the minus strand of BPTQ01000005.1, from coordinate 178,880,844 downwards.
GCGCATGCCCGCCAACGTAAAGACCTATGATGGAACAGGTGACCCTGATGATCACCTCAAAATTTTTGAGTCAGCCGCGACAATTGAAAATTGGCCACAGCCTGTGTGGTGCCACATGTTCAACTCCACACTAGTGGGAAACGCGCGGAACTGGTTCAGCAAGCTTCCACGCAGAAGCATCAACGGATTTGAGGAATTGAGAAAGGCGTGTCGCCTAAACTTTACTCAAAGGAAGAAGTGCGCTAAAAATCCTGTCGAACTCGCCAGGGTAAAGCAGCGCCAAGGAGAGTCTACAAGCGTATTCATGGAACGCCTCAAAGACGAATGCATGCAAGTTAAAGCATGCCCAGAAGTATTGAAGATCTCTGGTTTCATGAACGGGATTAACAATCCAGAACTCATCAAGAGGTTGAACGACAAGATTCCTGAAACCTTTGATGAACTCATGAAACGCTCTCGGTCCTTCATCCAGGGAGAAGCCGCTGCGGCGGATAGCAAAAGGAACTACTCGAACTACCGGTCACAGGAACAACCTGGGAGACAATCCAATGACCGGGGTAGCAACCGTAACAGGAGCTATCGCAAGCAGGGAAGCGGGAGGGATAATGACAGATACACCCCGCTAACCAAGACCCCGAAGGAAATACTCGCAACAGAAGGTGCGAATTTTCCAAGACCGACGCAGATGCGCACTCCAGAGGATCGGCGCACTGGGAATGGATACTGTGATTACCATGCACAGAAGGGCCATACCACCAACGAATGCGTCCAACTACTCCAGATCATCGACAAGATGGTTAAAGAAGGTAGATTGGACCACCTGGTCAAAAACATTAAACAGGGAAAGGATAGACAAAAAAGTGGAAACAAGAAGGAGACACCCAAAGACAAGGCTGACACGATCTACATGATACAATCATGGCAGCGAATCACTAAGCAGAAGGTCAGCCAAGAATTTTCACGAGGAAAGGAAATCTCTTTCCCCACCTTAACTGCGGACAACGCAGAGGTGGAACCACTTACTATAGAGATAAGCGCGGGGGGTCACGACATCCACCGCATGTACGTTGACGGTGGAGCTTCTGCAAACATCATGTATGAGCATTGCTTCAAGCGGCTGCGCCCTGAAATACGCAGTCAGTTAAGCCCGGTCAGCACGGCGCTGACTGGTTTTACAGGTGAAAAAATATGGCCGATGGGGCAAATAAGACTACTAGTCGGCATCGGAAACGAACAACATTCCGCGACAGCTTGGATGGAATTCATGGTGATCAAATCTCCATTGCCATATAATGGCATTATTGGGAGACCTGGGATATCAGCCATGCGTGCAGTGCCATCAACAGTGCACGGGATGCTTAAATTCCCAGTGGAAGGAGGCATTGTTACTCTCTACAGTGCCACTATCCCACATAGAGAATGTAACACGATTACATGCGAAACGACACAGATCCTAGCACAGCGTACAACCAGAATTCCAAACCTGAAGGTTGCAATTCACCCTGAATACCCAGACCAGGAAATATCCATCGGAGGGTCACTGTCGGACAACGGCAAAGCGGCTGTGTGCGCGCTCTTACAAAAGAACTTGGACATTTTCGCTTGGGAACCAAAACACATGACCGGAGTACCACGCTCCATAACAGAGCATAGACTGAGAATCCGACAAGGGTACTCACCAATACGCCAGAAGAAGCGCGGGCAGGCTCCAGAGCGCGTGCAAGCAATCCTGGCGGAGGTACACAAACTTGTGGATGCAGGAATCATGCGGGAAGTCTATTACCATGACTGGCTTTCCAATCCAGTCATGGTAAAGAAGAGCGACGGCAGCTGGCGTATGTGTGTAGACTACACTGACCTTAACAAAGCATGTCCACAAGAATGTTATCCACTACCAGAGATAGACTGGAAAATAGAGTCTTTATGCGGATACCCATTAAAGTGTTTCCTCGATGCATACAAAGGATATCATCAAATACAGATGGCTAAGGAGGATGAGGAAAAAACGGCCTTCCACACAAGCCAAGGCGTTTATTGTTACACAAAAATGCCCTTTGGCTTGAAGAACGCGGGCGCCACCTACCAGCGATTAGTAGATAATGCTTTCGAAAAGCAGGTGGGCCGCAACCTAGAGGTCTACGTTGATGACCTATTCATAAAGAGCCATACTGAAGGTGAGTTAGTACGTAACATTGAGGAAACATTCAAAACCATACGAGAGATCAACATGAAGCTGAATCCGAAAAAGTGTACCTTCGGAGCTACTGAAGGTATGTTCCTTGGATACCTTATCGAACCTGACGGTATAAAACCATGCCCAGAAAAAACAAAGGCGGTCATCGATCTTCCCTCACCGCGCACGTTGAAGGAGGTCCAATCTCTCAATGGAAAGCTGGCCGGCCTAAACAGGTTCCTATCCAAGTCAGCAGAAAAATCGCTACCCCTTTTCAAGACACTCAAGAAGTGCATAAAGAAGGGTGATTTCAGGTGGACTACGGAGGCAGAAGTAGCCTTCACTCAGCTCAAACAGCATCTGGCAACGCTCCTGATGAGTCTCTAAATACTCATCATTTTTGTACAAAATAAACTGCAAAATCATCTGAAAACACTCAGAAACACATCAAAATGATCAAAATATCACAAATCAGTGTTTTATGTGTTTTAAATGCAAAAATATCAAAATCAGATGAAAAACATATCAAATTTGCAAAAATTGCAGTTTTAGTCCCCCAAGTTTCTAAAATTGTCAAAAATAGTCCCTGAGTCAAAATTTCAAAAGAAAAATCACCAAAGGTCCTTTTTAAATCATAACTTGTCAAAATTAGTCCTTTGGTGAAAAATGTCAAAAGTTTGAGAAAATTACAAGATTGGTCCTTCAAGTTTGAAAATTGGCAAAAATGGCCCCTGGAAAAGTGGAAAATGGCAAGTTTGGTCCTTGTAATATTGAAACTTGTCAAATTTAGTCCTTGGGCAACTTTGAGAGAATGGCAGCAGTGGTCCTTGAAGTTTCAGAATTTGCAACATTGGTCCCTATGATATTTAAGCCTTTAAACCATTTTGGACCCTATCAAAACCCATATGACCCCCCTGTCATTAACCAAATTTGGACCCCCTTGATATTAGACCTCTGGTCAATCCCAAAGTCAAACAGACAACCCCTTCCCTTTCTTCTTCCTTTTTTCCCTCCTTTTTCTGCAAAACCCAACACAACACCACCTCTACTCCACACTTTGTCCCCCTACTCCACATTTTGTTCCCCCCTCCTCAACATCCATCCAATAGCATTTAATGCTCACTCAAACCCCTCATCTGCTTAAATCACTTTTTCCCGCCAAAATGGAATGAAGGGCCAAGATGACTTGAAGTAATCCAATGGTCCAGATTTATGGTGGGATAAGCTCAGAATGAGGAGAGAAGTTGATTGGAGTATAAAAGGAAGAAAGAGGAGAAGTGAAAGAGTAGTAGTTAGTTTTTAGTCAATAGTAGTAGTTAGTTGGCTTTCTTTGTGTTAGTTAATTTTTAGTTTCAAGTTAGTTTCTTGTTTCAGTCTAGAAAAAATCTTGTTCTAGTCCCATTTATATTTGTAACTTTCATTATCAGTTTATTTTCATTGCAGTCTTTAATTTCATTGTTTCTTAATTATGCAAGTTTCATTTCATTTATGTCTTTTAATTCAATTTAAATTCAGTTCTTGTTAGAAAAGGTTCTATAAGTTGTCTAAGCTCATTCTAGCTTTTGCTAAATAGGTTTAATCTGTTTTTAGAGTTTCTGCTTCTCAAAACGGTTTTCAAAATTCAGTTTTGCCTCTTTAGGGGGCGTTTGTACTTGAATCACTTTCGGGTCAAACCTTAGTTTTGACCCATTTTTGGGTCTCAAATTGTCTTGCTTAGTCATAATTTAGTGCTTTCATTGGTGTAGGAAGTTTAAAAAGTTTTTTTTTGTATCACTTAGAATGCTAATCTTTTTTGAAAAACTCCACATCTGGTACAGAACAATGCTGGCCCAGACTTACGTTTTCTCAGCCATTTTCTGAATCCTCAAAAGCTCATTCAAGCTTGTAATTTGTTTGTTTGGATTCCCAGGTGAGTAGGCGTTTAGGTCTTACAGCTTTTTAGAAATTAGTTCTAGCTTAAGCTAGCTTAAAATACCCACAAAAGCTCCTCCATGGCCTGTTTTGGGACTGCAACTGCAGGCACCATTATTGCTTAGCTTCTTTCTTTTTAGTGTTTAATTTGCCTTCCCTCAGCTTATTTAGGTTCAATCCATTGCCAAGTAGTGTATTAGCTTAAGATAGATTCATCTCATGGCTTATGTAGCAGCTTATTGATAAGCCTAAGGCCGTCGTTGGGCTTTTCATGCCGGTTACAGCAACTGTTACTGTGCAGCAGTCAACTGCCACTTTCTTTTAGCGCTTATTAGGGATTAATTTCTGCTTATTCAGGCCCCTTAGGTTCTATTTAGTGGAAATAACTTAGAGTTGGTTCCCTTTAGCTTAGTATTGATTAGTTATAGCTTTTTAGATTGCTTATTTTGCCATTTTAGTATAGGATTCCCACTAGGACAGTTTCTTTCCAACTGATTTTCCCTTGTTATTTTTGCTTTTTTTAGCTTACTAATTCATGTTTTAGTTTTTGTGTAGCCTTGCCTATATAGTGCTTTCCATGCTTATTCTAATTGCTTATTAGTGTGTTTTTTTTAAGACCAAGTCAGTCAAGAAAGAAGTGTTTGGTTGGGGTCTGCCCACGACAGAAACATCACAACAGCAACAGTTTTCTTTCACTTTTTTTTTTAGCTTTTTAATGGTTAATTTTTGTTTATTAGATCACCTAGATTGCTTATTAAATGTGTAGGTTAAACTTCATAGTTTCTAGCTTTTTTTTTTTAGCTTAATTGATAGCTTTTAGGACCCCTTGAAAAGCCCCCATCTTGCCTGTTTTGGTCTGCTAGTGCAGCAGCAGTTTAGAGTAATTTAGAGTGCTTATTTGCTTTTTCCCTTCTTAGTTTTGGCTTAATTCAGTTTCCCTTTAATGCTTTTAGTGAATCAGATTAGGTCTTGTTTGGTTTTAGCTTAATTGTAAGTATGGTTGCCTTTAGTTTGTACCTAAACCAAACACCCATTTAGATTGTATCTTCAAGCTTTTGTTGTTGTTTTTCTTCCTGTCCCAAACAGCCCTTAAGTAGTTTTTTAAGCTTCCAAGTCCTTTTTGTTTATCTGTTAACTAGTTTATTTATAGCTTTGTAAGTTTAAGATTTTGTAAATAAGTGTTATTTTGTTCCATTGTTTGATTTGCGAGGCTGAGAAACCAAAGAAAAAAAATAAGTAGCCAATAGGTGAAGGAAGTGGGATTCGAACCCACGACCTCCTGCTGAACCAGAGCCACGCCTCACAACAGCAACATCCCAACCAACTCTGCTATGTGGAGCTTGTTGTTAACATTTAGATTGATAAATATTTAATGTACATAAGGCAGTTATAGTTTATTAGATTTGTTGGTTTATTAATTGCTTATCTTCCAAATCAATAACATTTTTTAGACTTAGTTTAATTAAAAGTTTTTTTTTTTATTTTTCTTAGAATCTTCTAAAAAGTTTAGTATTTTTTTTTATTATTATTATTATTATTTTTTTTTATTAATTAGTTGAAATTAGTTTTTAATTCGTAATAAATAAAATAAAAGTTAAAAAAAAACCCGACTTTTTCCTAAAATTATTTTTGGTCAATTAGAATGTAGGAAAATTGTTTTTACACTCGTAGGACTTTTATTTCACAAATTTTACGTTTTTACTTGCGCACTCGCGTAATTTTTACACTTAACGTACGTTTTTATTTTAAATCACGATTTTAGATATTTTAAGTTTACGTTTTAATTAAAATAGTTTATTTAAGTCATTTTGTTTTATAAAATCACAAAAACATCATTTTGTAAAAATAGTGATAGCGTTTATTTAATATTTTTTATCTTTTTAACTTTCTTTAATTTGCATTTAAGCCGTTGTAATTTGTTGGCTTTTTCTGTAGTTATAATCATAACAATCCCTCTTTTCCGTTCAAATCTCTCGATCACTATTCGTAGGATAATCCATTGCATAGCTCGCTGGGACATAACGACCCGGGGAAACACTATACTCCCCAGATCTTCATTGCATTCGTGTTCAGACTGTTTTAAGGTTCTTACGGTCTGCCATTCACAAGTGGCAGGCTTGTGTGAGAAACCTTGACGGTTTTTGCACGCATCAAATTTTTGGCGCCGCTGCCGGGGAGCTGTGCTGATAATCTTACGTCTAGCAGATTAGTGATTTGGATATTCACTCCTTGTTTATACCATCTGTATGTATTTATATTTTCTTATAAAAATCAAAAACCCAAAAATATTTTCATTCTTTGTTTCTATAGCCTATTTTTCAAAAATCCAAAAATATTCATCTTTACCCTCTAATCTGTTTAATTCTCCATTCCTTTATCCTCCAATCTGTTTAATTCTTCATCTCTTATCCCTCTTAACCGTTTAATTCTTGATGTCATGGTTTTCGACATGTTCCTGGTGTGGAGGTCCATTTAACGGTGGAAATTGTCGGCGATGTACCAATGTGAGTTTCGGAGACAAATTTGTCGGTAATTCCGATCCCATTTCAAATGAAACACCCGATTTTTCCTACCTACCTCCACAGCCCCAATACGAATCCCACTCATACGAGTTTTGTGAGAATGATTCTCGTTACGGTTTTGATTGTCCACCACAGGTCCCGCTTGTCTATGAGCCGGAACCATGTTACAATCAGAACTTTGGTGAAAGTTATTTTCCCAATTATCTCTGTTGTGAGAATTGCGGGGGTCCTAATGCGACTTTTGAATGTCAGCCGGTGAATCAAAATTTTCAAAATTCCAATTCTCCCGGTTTTGACAATTTCCAACCCCCACAGTATTCCATCAGTCATCATACTTCCGAGCCTTCACATCATTTCAATGATTACGAGGAGTGTAATCTTCCTCAAAGTTCTGAAGAAATACGCATTCGAAAGAAACTGCAAATGAAAAGAATGGTGTGTAAGCTTCAGCAGATGAATATAAGAATCAGATATGATGACGATGATGATGAGGATAGTATTCAGATGAAGGAATATTTTGAGAACGACGAGGAGAGTGTTATTCAATTGAACGATATTATTTCTCAACTCCCTCAGTCTATTGCTATCACACCTATCTTACCTATTATTGCTTCCAAAGACTCTCTCATAATGGAGGATGATCATCTCAGCACTATTTCGGAAACGGAATCGTCTAGTGTTGAGGATCTTGTCCCAATCCCAAGTGAGTCTGAGGATATATCCGATAGTGATTGTGATTTGCCTTTTTGTGATTCTCTCGACATTTCTGAGGTTACTTCCGGGATTTTCTCAAATCCTCTTTTTGAATTTAATAATGACTACACTTTTGAGAAAGTAAATCCTCTTTTCGATGAAATGTCTGAGGCCGATACAGAGACCATCACGGAAGTGGTGGAAATTGCTAGCTCTCAGAGCACACCACTTGTCCCACCTCTGTATTCTATCTTATCTCTTCCATCATGTGATGATGATTCTATCCTCACTGATGAGATTCATGATCCAAAAATCATGAATTCTCCTTCTGATAATGAGGAGTTAGTCATGATCATCATCATGATTCTCCTCCTTTTCTTCACATACGGTGTGACTTCTCCATGTCTTAACTCCTTCGGGAGTGAAGACATTATCTTTGACCCCGGCATTTTCATGTACCATCTGTGAGCCGGTTCTTTCTATATCTCATCGGTGTGGAACTTTCACGTGCTTCAAATGTTTGTCCAAACATTTTAAATGAAAGTCCGATGGAGATTGTTTCTTCCACTTTGCTTCCCCATGAACCAATGAATTCGGGGTCGAGTCAAGCTAGCGACTCGGTAATCAAAAACAGTAGCTAAACATGGGTTTTCATCCGTGTGTACCACCTAAGTGTGGGGGAGTGCCCCACATATTATATATATATCTTCTAAAAAAAAAAAAAAAAAAAAAAAAAAAAAAAAAAAAAAATCTTCTTTCTAAATAATGGCCGTAGTATTTCCCTTTTACGTTCTTTGTTTCGGCATAACCGCCGGTACTTTGAATATTGAGGGCAATATTCATTTCTAAGTGTGGGGGGGATTCTCACGAATTTTGTTATATGTATTATACTACTCAATTCCCCCGTTTTTGGCCAAAATTTTTTTTGAGTAAGTGTTTTACACTTTCTCATTTGGTTATCAGTCCGCCATGTTTGATAAACTAAAGGATTGGCTAATCCAGGAGCAAACGGCTCTTGGTAAAGATTTCTCAAATCCGTTTATATGGCTTGCAATTTGCCCAAAATTGTATGGTATTCAGCTCACCATATCCTAAAAAGTAAAGAGTTGGCTAGCCCGCAAGATTATGGCTTGTGGTAAAGGCAGTGGAAAATCCATAATTGGTAATCAGCTCACCAAAGATAATATTGATAATTTATCTAAGAGTTGGCTAGTCCAGAAGGGTACGACTTCTGGTAAAGACAAAATCAAATCCGTTGAAAGCTGGTGGTTTGCTCAAAATCACATGGTTATCAGTGTACCATGGTTCTTACTTGAACTGAAACATTTGGCTACTCCAGAAGTAATGGCTTTTGGTAAAGAGATTAAAATCCATTATGTTTTCTCAAATCATTGCTAGGGACTAGCAATATCTCAGTGTGGGGGATTGATGAGTCTCTAAATACTCATCATTTTTGTACAAAATAAACTGCAAAATCATCTGAAAACACTCAGAAACACATCAAAATGATCAAAATATCACAAATCAGTGTTTTATGTGTTTTAAATGCAAAAATATCAAAATCAGATGAAAAACATATCAAATTTGCAAAAATTGCAGTTTTAGTCCCCCAAGTTTCTAAAATTGTCAAAAATAGTCCCTGAGTCAAAATTTCAAAAGAAAAATCACCAAAGGTCCTTTTTAAATCATAACTTGTCAAAATTAGTCCTTTGGTGAAAAATGTCAAAAGTTTGAGAAAATTACAAGATTGGTCCTTCAAGTTTGAAAATTGGCAAAAATGGCCCCTGGAAAAGTGGAAAATGGCAAGTTTGGTCCTTGTAATATTGAAACTTGTCAAATTTAGTCCTTGGGCAACTTTGAGAGAATGGCAGCAGTGGTCCTTGAAGTTTCAGAATTTGCAACATTGGTCCCTATGATATTTAAGCCTTTAAACCATTTTGGACCCTATCAAAACCCATATGACCCCCCTGTCATTAACCAAATTTGGACCCCCTTGATATTAGACCTCTGGTCAATCCCAAAGTCAAACAGACAACCCCTTCCCTTTCTTCTTCCTTTTTTCCCTCCTTTTTCTGCAAAACCCAACACAACACCACCTCTACTCCACACTTTGTCCCCCTACTCCACATTTTGTTCCCCCCTCCTCAACATCCATCCAATAGAATTTAATGCTCACTCAAACCCCTCATCTGCTTAAATCACTTTTTCCCGCCAAAATGGAATGAAGGGCCAAGATGACTTGAAGTAATCCAATGGTCCAGATTTATGGTGGGATAAGCTCAGAATGAGGAGAGAAGTTGATTGGAGTATAAAAGGAAGAAAGAGGAGAAGTGAAAGAGTAGTAGTTAGTTTTTAGTCAATAGTAGTAGTTAGTTGGCTTTCTTTGTGTTAGTTAATTTTTAGTTTCAAGTTAGTTTCTTGTTTCAGTCTAGAAAAAATCTTGTTCTAGTCCCATTTATATTTGTAACTTTCATTATCAGTTTATTTTCATTGCAGTCTTTAATTTCATTGTTTCTTAATTATGCAAGTTTCATTTCATTTATGTCTTTTAATTCAATTTAAATTCAGTTCTTGTTAGAAAAGGTTCTATAAGTTGTCTAAGCTCATTCTAGCTTTTGCTAAATAGGTTTAATCTGTTTTTAGAGTTTCTGCTTCTCAAAACGGTTTTCAAAATTCAGTTTTGCCTCTTTAGGGGGCGTTTGTACCTGAATCACTTTCGGGTCAAACCTTAGTTTTGACCCATTTTTGGGTCTCAAATTGTCTTGCTTAGTCATAATTTAGTGCTTTCATTGGTGTAGGAAGTTTAAAAAGTTTTTTTTTGTATCACTTAGAATGCTAATCTTTTTTGAAAAACTCCACATCTGGTACAGAACAATGCTGGCCCAGACTTACGTTTTCTCAGCCATTTTCTGAATCCTCAAAAGCTCATTCAAGCTTGTAATTTGTTTGTTTGGATTCCCAGGTGAGTAGGCGTTTAGGTCTTACAGCTTTTTAGAAATTAGTTCTAGCTTAAGCTAGCTTAAAATACCCACAAAAGCTCCTCCATGGCCTGTTTTGGGACTGCAACTGCAGGCACCATTATTGCTTAGCTTCTTTCTTTTTAGTGTTTAATTTGCCTTCCCTCAGCTTATTTAGGTTCAATCCATTGCCAAGTAGTGTATTAGCTTAAGATAGATTCATCTCATGGCTTATGTAGCAGCTTATTGATAAGCCTAAGGCCGTCGTTGGGCTTTTCATGCCTGTTACAGCAACTGTTACTGTGCAGCAGTCAACTGCCACTTTCTTTTAGCGCTTATTAGGGATTAATTTCTGCTTATTCAGGCCCCTTAGGTTCTATTTAGTGGAAATAACTTAGAGTTGGTTCCCTTTAGCTTAGTATTGATTAGTTATAGCTTTTTAGATTGCTTATTTTGCCATTTTAGTATAGGATTCCCACTAGGACAGTTTCTTTCCAACTGATTTTCCCTTGTTATTTTTGCTTTTTTTAGCTTACTAATTCATGTTTTAGTTTTTGTGTAGCCTTGCCTATATAGTGCTTTCCATGCTTATTCTAATTGCTTATTAGTGTGTTTTTTTTTAAGACCAAGTCAGTCAAGAAAGAAGTGTTTGGTTGGGGTCTGCCCACGACAGAAACATCACAACAGCAACAGTTTTCTTTCACTTTTTTTTTTAGCTTTTTAATGGTTAATTTTTGTTTATTAGATCACCTAGATTGCTTATTAAATGTGTAGGTTAAACTTCATAGTTTCTAGCTTTTTTTTTTTAGCTTAATTGATAGCTTTTAGGACCCCTTGAAAAGCCCCCATCTTGCCTGTTTTGGTCTGCTAGTGCAGCAGCAGTTTAGAGTAATTTAGAGTGCTTATTTGCTTTTTCCCTTCTTAGTTTTGGCTTAATTCAGTTTCCCTTTAATGCTTTTAGTGAATCAGATTAGGTCTTGTTTGGTTTTAGCTTAATTGTAAGTATGGTTGCCTTTAGTTTGTACCTAAACCAAACACCCATTTAGATTGTATCTTCAAGCTTTTGTTGTTGTTTTTCTTCCTGTCCCAAACAGCCCTTAAGTAGTTTTTTAAGCTTCCAAGTCCTTTTTGTTTATCTGTTAACTAGTTTATTTATAGCTTTGTAAGTTTAAGATTTTGTAAATAAGTGTTATTTTGTTCCATTGTTTGATTTGCGAGGCTGAGAAACCAAAGAAAAAAAATAAGTAGCCAATAGGTGAAGGAAGTGGGATTCGAACCCACGACCTCCTGCTGAACCAGAGCCACGCCTCACAACAGCAACATCCCAACCAACTCTGCTATGTGGAGCTTGTTGTTAACATTTAGATTGATAAATATTTAATGTACTTAAGGCAGTTATAGTTTATTAGATTTGTTGGTTTATTAATTGCTTATCTTCCAAATCAATAACATTTTTTAGACTTAGTTTAATTAAAATTTTTTTTTTTATTTTTCTTAGAATCTTCTAAAAAGTTTAGTATTTTTTTTTATTATTATTATTATTTTTTTTTTATTAATTAGTTGAAATTAGTTTTTAATTCGTAATAAATAAAATAAAAGTTAAAAAAATACCCGACTTTTTCCTAAAATTATTTTTGGTCAATTAGAATGTAGGAAAATTGTTTTTACACTCGTAGGACTTTTATTTCACAAATTTTACGTTTTTACTTGCGCACTCGCGTAATTTTTACACTTAACGTACGTTTTTATTTTAAATCACGATTTTAGATATTTTAAGTTTACGTTTTAATTAAAATAGTTTATTTAAGTCATTTTGTTTTATAAAATCACAAAAACATCATTTTGTAAAAATAGTGATAGCGTTTATTTAATATTTTTTATCTTTTTAACTTTCTTTAATTTGCATTTAAGCCGTTGTAATTTGTTGGCTTTTTCTGTAGTTATAATCATAACAATCCCTCTTTTCCGTTCAAATCTCTCGATCACTATTCGTAGGATAATCCATTGCATAGCTCGCTGGGACATAACGACCCGGGGAAACACTATACTCCCCAGATCTTCATTGCATTCGTGTTCAAACTGTTTTAAGGTTCTTACGGTCTGCCATTCACAAGTGGCAGGCTTGTGTGAGAAACCTTGACGGTTTTTGCACGCATCAGCTCCCAACACTTGTTGCACCCCGACCAGGGGAAGAGCTGATCATGTACTTGTCTGCAATTGATGGAGCAGTCAGCGCAGTACTACTAACAGATAGGGATTCAGTACAAACCCCCATCTACTTTGTAAGCAAAGCACTCAAGAAGACGGAGATGAATTATAGTGCAATGGAAAAGTTAGTTCTGGCATTGGTGTTTGCTGCCAAACGACTGCGCAGGTACTTCCAAGCGCACCCGATAGCAGTAATCACAGACCAACCGATCAAGCAGATCATCTCCAAACCTGATGCATCAGGCCGACTCCAAAAGTGGAGTGTATTGCTAGGTGAACACAACATCTCTTACAGACCGCGTACCGCAATCAAAGGAAAAATTCTGGCAGACTTCATCATCGAGAAGCCAGATACCGACGAGGTCCCCGCACCAAGTAAGAAGGCACTACTAGATCCATGGATCTTGTTTACAGATGGATCCTCATGCGTGGACGGGTCAGGAGCTGGCCTCATTCTCACAAATCCAGAAGGAATGGAATTCACTTACGCACTGCGTTTTGAATTTACAGCAACAAATAATGAGGCAGAATATGAAGCTCTAATCGTCGGACTACGCATTGCAGCTCAAATGGGTGTACGTAACCTGGAAGCAAATGTGGATTCCCGGCTAGTGGCCAACCACGTGTTGGGCGAATACGTGGCTAAAGAAGAAAATATGATTCAGTATCTCGACAAGACGAAGACATTGATTAAAAGCTTTGATAGATTCACTATCAAGTAAGTTCCTAGAGGAGAAAACCGCAAGGCATACGCACTAAGCAAGATCGCCTCGACAAGCTTCGCACATCTGTCAAAGCAAGTGCTGGTGGAAACACTGAAAAGCAAATCCATATCGGAGATGGAAGTCTCCACAGTCATAGAGGAGGAAGGTCCTACATGGATGACACCGATTACGGACTTCCTAAATAAAGGAATGTTACCCCAAGAACAGAAGGAAGCTCGCAGGATACGGCGCACGACGCAAAGATTCGAACTTCGAGACAACATACTGTATCGACGCTCTTTCCTTCAACCATGGCTCCGCTGTGTAGGCCCACTAAAAGCAAATTACGTGCTGCGAGAAATCCATGAAGGTTCATGCAGCATGCACTCAGGACCACAGTTCGTCGTAGCGCGGGCCATGAGATCAGGGTACTACTGGCCAACCATGCACCGCGATGCGCGGGACTTAATACGGAAGTGCAAAGACTGCCAAGTTCATCGACCCGTCCCGCGCAAACCACAGCACGAGCTAACACCAATCACATCCCCATGGCCATTCTATAAGTGGGGTATTGACATTGCAGGACCTTTTCCAGTCGCTGCGGGAGGATTAAAATTCCTCATAGTCGCCATAGACTATTTCACTAAGTGGATCGAAGCAAAAGCAGTGGTAACAATCACTGGCAACCAGGTAAAACGCTTCGTCTGGGAAAACATTGTATGTCGCTTCGGTTTACCTGGCGAAATCATCTCGGATAACGGGAAACAATTCTGCGAAAATCCTTTCAAATATTGGTGCGAGAAGTTGAACATCACACAGCACTTCGCATCAGTTAAACACCCACAAACCAATGGCTTAGTAGAGCGCACAAATCGCAGCCTGGGCGAAGGAATTAAAGCGCGCCTGGACAGACACAAAGGAAGATGGGTGGAAGAGCTCTCGCATGTTCTGTGGGCGCACCGCACCTCAATAAAAACTAGCACGGGAGACACTCCCTTTTCACTAGTCTATGGGACAGAAGCCGTCATACCGGCCGAAATTGGAATACCAACCATTCGCACCGCTGAGGTTAACATGGCAACTAATGACGACGAACGCCGTCTTGATTTGGACCTCCTGGAGGAAAAGCGCGAACGCGCATATATAAGGGAGGAAAAATCAAAGTCAAGAATGAAAGGATACTATGACGCCAAAGTACGCAGTGTCTCCTTCAGACCAGGTGATTTCGTCTACCGCGCTAATGACGCGAGCCACGCAGAAGACATGGGCAAGCTCGGACCAAAATGGGAAGGACCCTACGAGGTTACTGAAGCATCAGGAACGGGCTCGTACAAGTTACGAGGCTTGGATGGTCGTGAACTGCCACGCACATGGAACATCTGCAACCTCAAGAGGTGCTACCTATAGGAAGCGCTACGGCCCAGCGCACAGACGCTCTCGCACTTTCAGTGCCCAATAAACATCTATGTAGTCACTCTTTCTTTTACTTAGTATAATTGTCTTATTTACTTATCATCAAAACTTGCAAGTATCCATAAAACGCCTTGGTTTCTAGCTAACTCCGCGACATATTTTAATTTGTTATTTCCATATACTGTATGTCTTAACAATTTTTTATTTCTTGCCCACGATGGCGTGCATGCACCATAATAAACCCACGATGGTAAAAGGATAAGTTAACCTACTAAACAACTTGTTGAGTAAGAGGGTTGCAAACCCATCAACACCGGATCATGCATCCTTGTTAAACACCTTGTTCTCAAGACGTTGGGATAAGTTTTGTGCGCATCCCACGACGGGTGCGCAACATTGCACATGTGCATGTTTAACAACTTTGGAACCAAGATACTTGCTTCCTTAATTTTATATTTACAGTACGCTGAATATTATTAGCATACACGACTATGATAATACTTGAAATTTTTTGGGATCTTGATACATGATTATGGCTTTCCTGCATTATTCACACGTGCATATACATGTAACAATGAATACGTCTTTTACGTAAAGACAAACAGACAAATACCGCATCACAAATTGTAACAATATCCACGTGAACTCACCAAGAGATGATTTTATTAGATAACCACGAGTTATTACAAAAAGATTGTTACTTTGCAACACATAAACCTACCAACTATTACAACGCTCAATAGATGAGCCACCCACGCGGTTTGAGGTATCTTTGGCCTCGTCAAGCCTCTTCAACATATCTGAATCCTGCCGTGACACAGTGGCAACACTTACCGGCACCCCATCAGATCTTGGCTGGTGCGCTGCACCAACCCCGCACAAGATTGCTTTCCCCTTGATACCTTTCTTTTGGGCAAGTCTGGTCGCATGCGCTTCTAGTACCTCCTTCAAAGGAACTTCTTTTTCTCAAGCAAACGGATTCAAAATATCCTTTGGACGCGTGAAAACAGGTACCCGAAGCTGTGAGTCATGGGGTTTCAAGACGTAATCCGGCTGGGCTTCTGCACCCTCGGCACGATGACGCGCAAGAGTCAACCCTGCCATGATGACGTCTATAGGATAATCCTGATCACGCTCAAGATCGGAAATCATGGGGATCTCTAACTCTTTCATCCTTTTCATTGCAGCAACCAGGTGCTCATACGCTTTAGCATCATAATTTGGTACCTCATTAACGGGTACCTTTAGCAGTTCTGATTCATGCAGATTCTCTACAGCTTCTGCCTTGCCGCGCTCCAGAGCGCACTGAACTACTTCCCCGAAGGCATTACGCACTTCTGGTGACTCCAGGGTATTAAGTGCGGCAAGACGAAGACCATGACCTACGAGCCACCTACGCTCAGCTATAGTTGACATCAATTGAGGATACAACTCCTCGTCGTACTCAATGCTAAGTTTGCGCAGTTTCGCCTCTTGCACCTCCAGTGCTTCTTTCACAGTGGCACAAAATCCTTCAAGTTGGGATGTCATCGCATCTTTGCCCTTCTCAAGATATTTAAGTACCCAGTGGCACGTAGACTTATACCCGGCAACATCTGCACGCTCTTGATTTATTTGGCACATCAGCGCCATTTTTTCTTCAGCTTGCTTCTGAGCGTACGCGCTCAGATCCTTTGCCTCAGCTTGGGCGTTATCCAGCTGCGCCCGGGTGCTTGCCAGTTGCGCTTCCAGAAACGCTATTGTCTGGTCCTTTTGCGAATCTTGACTATCCCCACCAGAAACTCGGTCTTTTAGATTCACGATTAGCGAAGCCTGATATGCAGAGACCTGCACCAACTCTTCGACCAATTGCTCCATGGGTGCATCTACATCAGACAGGTCTTCATTGTTCTGACTATGTGGCTCCGAATGCGCTGAACGTGCAGGACTAGCCTTGGGGGGTGACTCTATAACCTACTCCATCCTGCATACGTTCATCAGAGAAATGTTAGATTCACATATAACGCAATTGGCGCATCAACCAAAGAAAAACATATATATTGAAGGCATCACATACTGCGGTTCTGCGATATTAGCCGAGGGGTGCGAAGGCGCTTCATCAGTGGACGATAACTCCACAGTGTGGATCACAGGGCGTTTCTTCCTTGAAGTTCCTGCGCCATCATTTCCTCGTGTCCATTTGCGACTGAGCCCAGATTTCTGTTCTTCTTCTTCCTCTATAGGGTGCGGCACAGCTACGGGTGGTGACTGCGCCACAAGGGAAGGTACTCTGGGATTTGGCATGCTTTGCAGTGGTGTCGCCTCCACTGCGACCGAGGAGCTAGTTCCTGTTTCCCCTACATTCAGTTCCATGGTATGCCCTGCGGTAGCAGCTAGAATCGGCTCCTCATCATCCTTCAGGGGCCGTACTCCTGTCTTTACCTCTACGGGCTTTGCTAGCTGTACTACGGTGAATAGATCCATCTCTGCGCAATACCAGACAACATACGCATAGGTTATATAATGCGCGGAAAAAATTGAAGAGTGCTCTTACATTATTTACACACAGAGGTATGGAGGAATAAGTACCCACCCTGGCCATTGGCGTCTAAGAAGATTGGGATCTCATCTTCGGGACCGAAATAATTACGGATGATTCCCATGTGCACCAAAAATCCCTCAGGATAGGCACTAATGGGGATGCGGTTAGCATTTATCAGTTCTGCATCCTCAGCGATATAAGACCCAGGCAAGGGGCACTCATCCCTCTCTAATGTACCCCGGGTATAAAAATCATAATTCCAGGGAAAGCATGTATCATCTACCCAGAAGAAATACTCCCTCCAGTTCCTAAGTGAATCTAGTTTATCCGTGTAACACTGCAACCTACCAGCATGCTTCGCGAAAGATACCCACCCATGTGCCCACGTAGTGTGATAAAAGGCACAGAATAAATGGATGGTGGGGGTAATCGCCAACAAACGGCAATTTACCTCAAAATTGGTAATTTTGGCCGCACCAATACAGTGCAACTGCGATATGTGTAGATTATAATAGTTTAACACGTCGCACAGAAAGCGTGAAAGGGGCACACGTTGATTCGCGAATTCGAATAACCGTGTATATACACCCACTTTCCCTTCAGGGAAGTCCGCAATTGTTGCTCGCGCACCCGGAACAACCGGATGCACATCCAGGGGTATAAAGTACTCCGAGGTGAATTCCATCAAATCGCTCACGGTGAGGTCAGAGGTGAAGTCAGACAATTGTTTAACCATAGTGTTATTATTTTTTGATAAAGCGCACGCGCGGTTACCTTTGTGGTTGGCTAATTTCTGGATTACAACTACAAGAATGCTTTAATAATGGTGGATGGAGTTTTACTGTGAGCATTCGGTGAAAATGCAACGATAGGTTATATAGTTTTTCCCATCCACACGATACGCGACACGTGGACTCCACTAACCCTAACTGTGTGGTTGAGATTGCTTGATGGGACACAGGTGCAGTAACTTTTCCCCGATTTACGAGACGCCCATTTTTTAATATTACGGCCAGATACAACGTATCTAGCGTATATTTCTTTGGCTTCTTTGTTACGTTTGGTATATTTTTCATGGACTACGGTTATTAGTCTAGCATCCGCAGTTACGCACTGCGCATACTAGACTGGGGGGACATGATGACGTATAGTCTACATCCGGGTCACGAACCCGGCTAAAGTCTAACACTAACTTAGCCCGGTACGAGTCAGGCTACACCGATTAAAGGTTTGGGCTCACGAAGGCCCAAGCCCAAAGCTATTCACGGAATAGATATCCGATATCTTCTAAATAAGAGGATTATCATTCCCAACCGACTTAGGCGGGATACGCCGAAGGTTGAGGAACACGGAACCAACAAGGATTCCGTGCGTATATAAAGGGAATCATATCCCTCGTTTAAGGTACGATCTCAAACCCTAATTCTCCTTAAACCCTAAAACCGATTACTTACTCTCACGCCGGAGGATAATCGTGGGAGACAATCCCACGGTAAGCCTAACGGTGTCTTTTGTCTCCTAGTGCGCAGGTCTCAAGCAACAATCTTCAATTGGTACGAGAACCGGAGCCCCGAACAAGGAACGTCCAACTTTTGTATCAACAGTAAGATTGTGTGAGTGTATTTTATATGCTTCGTGCACACGCTCAACATATCATATTTATATTTTTATAAAATTTCACTTTTTTTTTATTGTTTATTTTCATTAAAATATACCTTTTTATTGTTTTATTTAGCTTAAAAATAGTAAAATGTCTCTAAAAATCTTGTATTTTTCACAAAAAATCCAAAAATATATTTTATTTTCTTCCTAAAATTTTCGTATTTTTCTGAGTTGTTTTAGTATTTTTAAAAATTCAAAAGCTGTTTCTTTCATTTTTCTATTAAAAATCTTTTTCGTTTTTCATTTTAAAAAATAGAAAAAAAACGTAAAAGAAATATTTTTAACTTTTCTGGTAGCTTCTCATAGTTTTCTTAAGATAGTGTAAAATTTTCATATTTTTTTGAGCTAGTTTACTATTTATT
Organism: Chrysanthemum seticuspe; assembly: GCA_019973895.1. NCBI lineage: Eukaryota > Viridiplantae > Streptophyta > Magnoliopsida > Asterales > Asteraceae > Chrysanthemum > Chrysanthemum seticuspe. The sequence goes on along the minus strand of BPTQ01000005.1, from coordinate 178,861,718 downwards.
TTGATTTATTGGCTATTTAAAGATAAAAATGGAAAAAAGATACTTATTTAATTCCGAAAATTCTAAAAATTTTTCTGTGAGCTTCTATCACTTTTCTAATGTTTCTAAAAAATATTTGTAATTTTCGGAGTTTATTTGATATTTTTCCTTGATTTATTTGATATTTTAAATTCTAAAAAACGTATTTATTTTTCTCTGTTTCTAATTAGTTTTTTTATTTTGTGAAAAAAAAATTAATTTTTTTAGTTCACTATTTTATTTTAAATTTACTTTCTCTTTTCTTGTTTAAAAAAAAATAAATAAATAAATAAAAATCTTATATTTAAATCTTTAACCATAATACCCAAATTAATTTTTGTGGAAACATATCTCCTTGAGAGATTTTGGTGGTTCAGATTTGATTTATTAAGATTAGTTTTTTTTTTATTTTTTTATATTTATATGTTTGTGTTAACCTTCATAACGTCTTGATTTTTATTTTGTGTAATCCGATCCTACCTCATAAGGTGTGGAGTTTACGGGTCTTATAAGCTTAAAAATCAGTAAAGTTTACAAATTTAATGACTTTTATTAAGGTATTTAGTTAATAAAGCTTAAAACTTTATTTAACTAATTAGCAAAATTAAAGTTAATAAAGAAATAACTTTAATAATTTATTTAGTTTATAAGATCGGGTGGTATTTCTCTCGTATAAATCACCGGGTTTTATTCTCTTACCTTTTTTTATCATTTTTATCTTAGATTCTTAGTTTAACGTTATGTTTAATTATTCGTCTTATGTTTGTTAAGTCTTTTATTGTCATATTCTAGCTTAATATTCATTGTCACTAGTTGTAGTTTGTCATTTAAATTTTAGTTTAAATTTAATTAGTTAAATTAGTTTTAAAAAAAATCTCTAAAAAAAATCCCAAAAACCTAAAAACCCGAATTTAAATTTTAATTTATAAAAATTAAACAAAAAGTCAAAGAAAATGTATATATATATATATATATATATATATATATATATATATATATATATATATATATATATATATATATATATATATATATATATATATATATATATATATATATATATATATCGCTTTTTTCTAAAATTATATTTTATCATTTAGAGTGTAGGAAAAATAAATTTGCATTCCTAAAGTTAAATTTGCAAAATTTGGTTTTAAATCGCGTTTTTAAATTCCCGTAGTTACATTTTTAGAATAAATTGCATTTAAGTAACTTTCATTAATTTATATGCTTTAGTTTGAATTAAGTGTTATTTACGTGCTTTAATTTCCTTTCCGTTGTTTAATTAGAATATAGAACGTAATCAAAAACCAAAAATTTAGTTTTAAATTTTAGATAATTTTTAAATCACATTTTTAGCTGTAGAAAAATATTATATCACTTTTAGGGGTTAAAATAGATTAATTTGCATTTTAGAATACGTTTTTTTAGTATAAAGTAATTTGCGTCTTAAGTTTAATTTGCGTACTTAATTGAGATTACTTGTTTGCACCTTAGGATTAGTAGATTTATATGCCTTTTATTATTATTGCTTGCCCCGTAGTTTAGAAATCACTCAAAAATCCTTTTTACCCATTCAAATCCCGAATAACGCGACGTGAGTTTTAAACTCCATTCATCCTTCGCTTGGAACGATCCGGGGATTCAAATCTAATATATTTGAGTTTCCCAATACTACAAATACTATAATTGGTTTCTTTCCTAAGAATCAATTTTTGGCACCGCTGCCGGGGAGGGCATGTAGTGAGTTTTCGATTCTGTCTCGATTCGCATGCATTTGAAGATCCTTCCCCGAGTGAAGTTATCGTTGTTTTGTAAATAAATCTTTTTCAAAAACCCAAAAAAATCTAAAAAACCAAAACATTCTTCCTAGAGTGTTTACAAAACAATAAAAATTAAAAAACCAATAAAAGAAATCGAAACGTCAATTGTTACGCCGGCTCACCTTGAAAGTACAACCTATACACGGGGTATAAGGAAGTCTTGACATTAAATTGCAGACTGAATAAAGATGTTAGGAATTGGAAATTCTATTGTAAAGCATCGGTCACCCCAAATATAATCTAGCTTAAGTTAGCTCGTAGACATATCTTTTATTACATTATTTGTTAGTTAGTTATTAGCATAGTTTAGTCTAGTGCAACACCGTGGAGGAAGGACGGGTCTTTACCCATTGTATCCCTGATCCACAGCCCGTAGGAGGGCGTGCTTCTTTGTATAAATAGCCCTCTCCTCACAAGGGAGAGGGTTGGATGTTCATTTGGAATCTAACCTTCCATGAGTTTCTCTTACTAGAATATCCCACTTTCTCTCTCTAAAACAATATATTCATACGCCCATATTTGTGATTGATTGTGTGTTTGAGAAATCCAATATGTTATAAATGGTATTGAATTTCCAAATGATTTGGGTTATCAAGTTAACATAACAAGGGCTTCAGATATCATCACCGGACACATGTATCAACCTTGGAGAGCCATTACTACTATTCTCAACTTATGCTTATCTGGCAAAACCTCAGGGTTCGATAAAGTAAGGATACCTATTCTGCAAATCTTATGGGGTCTCATAAAAGGGGTGAACATTGATGTCTCGGAACGTATTTGGGAAGAATTCTCGTTGTCTATGCACACTTTCATCACCGACAGAACAAATATTTAGAATCAAGCCCAAGGATGGAACAAAGTAAACAAACTTGTAATTCCTAGCATAAGATTCTCGAAGCTTATCATTCAGTTCTTGCAACAAACTCATCATTTTAATCAAAGGAGTGAGTCAGTCCTCCACAATGCTAGGGATGAATTTGTTCTCGGTAACCTCAAATATGTTGCCAGAGGAGTTAATAAAGAGATCTTTGGAATGCCAATTCCTGATGCACTTCTCACAGATGATATTAAGAAGACTGACTACTTCAGATTATACAAGAAAAGGGTATCCAGATCCAATGTTGATGACGCTCCCGATCCCTCACAGCCCAAGTCTACAAAGTCTACTTCCAACACTAAATCGTCCTCTAAAACCTCATATTCCGCCCTTTCCAAGAAGAGACATGATAGATCTCACTCTACCGACACTTCATCACAGAAGCAGAAAAAGAGAAAGAATGATGTTGAAAAGGGGAATGTTGGAGGAACCGAGGCTCCAAAGGGTGACATGTGATTGATTGATGAAGACGATGCTGCTTTGCAACAAGGGATTAAACAAAGCCTGGAAACCTTGAACATGAGACCACCAGTTGGAGGTGTTGTGATAAGAGAACCTGAGCCAATGCCACGACAAACAACTTCAATCACACAAGACAAAGGGAAAGGGATTGTTGGTGTAGAAGCTGAACAAGCCGCTCACATGCTTCTGACCATCTCTTCTTCACCGTCATGAACTACCAACCAACTTGAGCTGAAGAAAAGAAGCATTGAGTCAGCTTCAGCTCAAGAACAAACTGGAATGGAAAAGGAGGTATCTGAAACACTGGAAGAGACACTTGTATCAAGTGATACAAAATCAGATAAAAATGATGAAAACGAATTACTGAAAGACTCACAGGAGATCCTTGAGTCAAGATCTGATGAACACATGCACATGGAAGAAACAATCATGTCTACAGGTTCTCTATCCTCATTGAAGAATCTTGATGCTGACTTCTTATTTGGTGATCAGTTCTTAAATGACAAACCCTCAGATACTGAGTCTTATAAGCTTAATGATGAGAAAGAGGAAGCTGAGTCCATGTATACAGTCGACATCCATCAAGACACGTCAACCATTCCTCCTATGTCAGCACCTACACCTGCAACCGCACTTCCACCACCCAAACCTGCTCTAAAAACCGCACTTCCACCACCTGAACCGGCTAAAGATCTATCACTCGAACCAGTGGTCACAATCGATGACACGGACGCTCCATCGGCTTCACCACCTCAAATTCTAACATCTGATCAACTGCTCGACAAATCAGTAAAACGAATTTAAGCTCTTGAGAGGCAACTGCCTAAATCTGTCAACGTCCTCAAGCAACGTGTCTACAAGTTAGAGAATCTTAACTTCGATTAAGGAGTTGCAGATGCAATTGAGGGAGAGGTAAAAGATGTTGTTGAATGGGCAATGCAGGCTCCACTGCTTCAACGATTTGCCCATTTCTGATATGAGAGCTGTTCTGGCTGATAAAATGTACGATGCTAATGAGCACCAGGACGTGGTTCACAAGAAGCTATATGAAGCACTTGAAGAATCGATTAACCACGATAATCATCGACAGTTTCTGGAGGATATTCGTGAAAGGGAGGCTAAGAAGAAAAGGAGGACTTTGGTGTTGGAGACGTTGCGCAAAGGTCCTAAACCTCCTCCTCCCTCGCCTCCAACTGGAGGAGCTGGAACTACTGGTGTTGGTGGATCTTCTGGTACAACCACTACACCTTCACCACAACCACCAACATCTCCTCCAAAACCTTCAAATCAATCCAGTTCATCCGGTGATCAGGGTACTCAGAAAAAGTCTGCAGCATGGACCACGGTTGATTCAAGGTTTACACCCACCTTCTCCACTATCCCGGATGACCAGGTACTACATGAAGAGTCTTATTTCATAGCAGAGTCAGAATCTGATGATGATGATGCATCCACAAAACATATCCCTCAGCCACCTGAAGAAGAAGATTGGTTTGATGCATACGTTTCGGGTGAACGCGCTCAAACTTCTAGAGTTGCATATTCAAAAGACATAACTCAAAGCTGGCTCACCGAAGAAAGACCTCAAACTTCTGAACCTTCATGGTCCATTCTAGAGTCTGATACGATAATCTCTGACAACAACTGGGCATCAACCATCACTACCAACTATGAAGCCCCAGCTGAAGACTCTCTTCTTCACATCACTGGAGATATGGGTAGCTTTATGAAGTGGTTTGGTGAAAATAAGGGAATCTCGTCCATCACTCCGAAGGATCTTGAAGGACCAGCATTTGAAATTTTCAAAGTCTTCCACTCAGATGTCAATCAGCTTCAATACCAGATGGAAGAATGTCATAAGATGCTAAATGATCAAGTCAGTGAGCAGATTAGCCGTTTCAATGTGAACAAGCCTCTTCCTCTCGGTGGTGAACCTGGTCAAGTGACTATTCAATCAGAGTTCTTCTTCAACCATGACCTAGATTATCTATGTGCTCGTACTACAGAAAGAAGACCAGCTCTATCAATTTCTAAAATGAAAGTTGCAACCTACCTTGATCAGGGTCTCGAGCAGATGGTACCTGATCAATTCTGGATAGACAAAGAACAAGAGTATGACATCGCGGCTTCGTACGGTATTTCTCATTGGTGGTACAAGAAGAAGAAATTCTACATTGATAGACATGGAGCTAAAAAGAGTCGCAAAGCTGTTCGATCCAAGTGTTGTTAGTGTAGAGATCTTCCCAATCTATGGCTATGATTATCTGAAGAAGATTGTTCTTCGAAGAGCAGACTTGAAATATCATGTTATAAAAGAAAACGACTTCAAACATCTGCTGCCAAATGATTTTGAAGATCTCTATCTTCTGAACCTCCAAGGACATCTTGGCCATCTACCTGTTCGTGAGAAAAAGGCTCTCTCTGCTGCTGTCAATCTCTGGATCAGAGGCTTGGTCATTCGACAAAGAGTTGGGGATTTTCAGCTAGGAATGGAAAGCTACCAGACTCGGGTCAACCTAACAAGACCGCAATGGGAAGCCTCAGGACATGAATTTCGTCACGACTATAAAGTGATTGACACCCCTAGAGCCATCCTCTTTACCGACAGATACGGGTCATATATGCTAATGAGACTGTACGAGCTTTCAAGTTCAGTGATGGTACTCTAAAGATGGTTGAAGAAGAATTGAACTCGAGAGCGAAGCAAATCAAACTTGATCTGAAGCCGTGGAACAAAACAAGATTCTGGTCTGAACAGGACTTGAAGATGTGTGAAGATTTCATTGCTGCGATCAGACGAAGATTAAAGACTAGAATGATTTATCGCAGCCTTGAAAGTTTTGTGGGTGGTAGACTTCGTGAAGGTCACTACAAGCTGCTTCAAAGAACTGAATGAAGACGTCTTCCAGAAGTAGTTTCTGTTTTGTATTTTTGATGTGTAAAATGTGGTGTATGTACTATGAACAACTATAATGTATGTAGTAGTGATAGGTTATGTATTGTGGTTTCCCTTTTTATCTAAAAAAAGGGAACTTCAGTGTAGTCCACTTCAGATCATATAAAACCGGACACATTTTTCTCCAACAAAGTTTTGTTTCATACTTATTTAAATCACTTGAGATCCAAAATCTCAAAGGATTTGAAATTTTTGATCGGGGCAGAAAATATGATATAAATATGAAAGATGATAAAAGGTGACCATTTTTGTCTCAAAGTGCATACTGCTCTCTAATATGTGCTAAACTCTTTTCAAATCTCGAAGCATATATTAAGGGGAGCATTTCAAAACAAATATAAACCTTCAAAGTACAAAGATTTCTATGTTTTAACATAATGTACCTTGATTGAGTGTTAAATGGTTTCTAAATGTTTGGTAATCGTGGATGTATTTCAAAAGATCTCTTACCTCTACGTGATAAAATGATTTCAAATATCCTATGCACATATTGAGGGGGAGAATTTACCAAGAAAATTAAATGGCTGTTTCTATGGAAATAGTGATCGAGAAATTATGTCAAAGAACTCTTGCCTCCATGTGCTAAACAATTTCAAGATCATATGCACATGTTGAGGGGGAGCATTTCAAAATGATTAAAACTATTAAGGTACAAAATGCTTTGATTTCATATCACAAGTACCTTGATTGAATTTCCAAATGATTTTTCAATTGGTTTTAATGGCAGATGAACAATACCAAATAGACTGACCAAATTTACTTTATGTATGGTGATATAAGGATGGTTAGGTTAGGTATTCGTTCCCACGATCCCGCCAGAGCCGGAGGGATCTACCCAGGGACAATCCACTAGATAGTGTAGAGTCCTTAGGTATGATGAAAAAAGGAGAAAAGTGAGATACGAGAAGTGTGCTGACTGAGACTGAGCTAGTACTGGAATAAACCCAACAAGGTTCTAGTTATGAAGTCTCGGTAAGCACTGAAGGGGTTGAAGAATGAAAAAGAAATGAATGAGAAAAGGGTGAAAAGAAATAGCCCTCCATTAATTCAACCTTAGGGCAGAAACCGGGTTTAATACATATGCTACTGGTTGTTACTAAGGTAACACCGGTATTGAAAACAAGACGTCATGGACCCAGTGATGCACTACACTACAACTTCCCAAGCTACTCAAGTTTCTCTTAAAAGGGACTTGTTTCATTCTCACGGGGAACCTACATAATCTATCGACTTTATCTTAGAGATTGTTGATATTGAAGAAGGAGACCCTCTCCCTAGTCTCCGGCATAGGAACCAAATGTGCACAATTGAGTCTAGAGCCACGAGATCATCAAATAAATCTCTTTAGGACACTGTCAATGTAGACTCTCTGTTTCACACAATGTGGAAAGAGAGATTATATCTTAAGAGTCCTACGCATTATCCTTGTGGTATTGCCAGAACATCTGAGTGATATGAAAACATATTCACAATGAAGATGGAAAGCCTTCTAGAGCCAACATCAAACAAGCTCTTGGTAGGTGGCATGTGATATCTATCCAATAGATCAACCATGTGGCAACTGAACAGAAACAATGAGGCGATTCAAAATTATGAATCAATCCTGGTTCAGGTTATGGATTGACGGATACCTTTGAAAAACCGGTCGTTGTGCTTAAAAATTCTTTTCTTTAGCACATCGACTGTGTATTAATATTTCAAATATAAAAGGTGTTTATGATTGATAATTTATTTTTCTCAAAAACCCTCGTTGTATTGCAAAAACACTTTATTGAGCAGTACTCGATTGTTTTTCAAATCTCTTTTCATCAATCAGTGAATCTCAAATTCGTTGGTTCACTCACTCCGTGTTGTCTACTTGTACTGATCAACGGGGAACCGTGGTCCGTGTACCTCAATTCAACGAAAGTGATCAAAGACACTTTCGTGCGCTTTATTGCTAACTGTTGTATGCAGGTACGCCCGATGTTTGTAGTTGATCAGAATAGAGAGGTCAATCCATAGCCGCATGCTTACACAACACATTCATTTCTAAAGAAATCATGATAAGTGCATCAACGACTCTGATATTTTCACTCCGTGCTTCTGCTACGCTGCTGCAAATATCATGAATCAACTAAAGCTTCCGCTACTCTGATGAGAAGATATCATGATCCAGAATGTGAGCATGTCGGTCCAAATGTCACAACATCATATGCGGGTAACACAACAATGGGTGATGCTGAGATTAACTCTGGCTGATGATCTCAACTAAAGCTCAAAGGTCATCATAATGTGGATCATCTCTATAACCTCCACCTAATGTACTTTATAGTTGGATTATGATAATATCACCATGAAAGCACAAAGATTGAATATTTTGATGAAGTGAAGTCTACGAACTCAAGACTGAAGATTAATTGGAATGCTAGGATGCTAAAATGTAAATCATGGGGTGACCTCCCTTAGGGGGAGATTGTTAGGAATTGGAAATTCTATTGTAAAGCATCGGTCACCCCAAATATAATCTAGCTTAAGTTAGCTCGTAGACATATCTTTTATTACATTATTTGTTACTTAGTTATTAGCATAGTTTAGTCTAGTGCAACACCGTGGAGGAAGGACGGGTCTTTACCCATTGTATGCCTGATCCACAGCCCGTAGGAGGGCGTTCTTCTTTGTATAAATAGCCCTCTCCCCACAAGGGAGAGGGTTGGATGTTCATTTGGAATCTAACCTTCCATGAGTTTCTCTTACTAGAATATCCCACTTTATCTCTCTAAAACCATATATTCATACGCCCATATTTGTGATTGATTGTGTGTTTGAGAAATCCAATATGTTACAAAAGATCCACTCTTCTTTGTCGCTCCGCTGCGCGTACTTTTGAGAGTTTCCGAGCACCGGTTGACGGGACGGTTAACAAAAAAATTTTTTTCAATAGTTTTCCTAAATATAAAAACCAAAAAGATTTTCCTTTTTCAAAATTATTTTTCCTTTTCACTTTTTTATTTTGATTTTTAGTGCATGCGCACTCGTTCTCAGTCACGACGTAATCGTAATCGTAGAATAGACGTACCCGAGTTACGTACTATCATTGAACAACCCGTGATGGCAGATACTCGAACAATGTCCAAGTTACTTCAAGCTCTCGTAGACGGCTACGGTGATGCTATTGTTGTTCCATCAATTGATACCGAAAATTTTGAACTAAAAAATAATCTAATTCAATTGGTTTCATCAAAACCTTTTTGTGGTTTGGATAGAGAGGAGCCCCACGCACACCTCCGTTGGTTTAATCAAGTGGCTTTTACGATAAACTTTCGGGGCGTCTCTCATGACTCAATTAAGTTGAGATTGTTTCCATTTTCCCTTGAGGGGGCAGCCCGAACTTGGCTTGAAAAAGAAACCCCTCACTCAATTACAACATGGGAAGATCTTTCTAAGAAGTTTGTGAACCAATTCTTTCCTCCGTCAAAAATTACAATGTTACGAAATCAAATCATAAATTTTCAACAAAAATTTGACGAAAGTTTTCGAGAAGCATGGGATAGATTCAAGGAACTTTTACGTAAATGCCCAAATCACGGTTTTAATGATCTCCATCAGATTGATAAGTTCTATAATGCTCTAACGCCGACCGATCAAGATTCGCTTAACACGGCCGCCGGTGGTAATATCTTGAGTCGTATGCCCTCCGATATTATAACGATTATTGAGAATCTAGAACGTAATCAAAAATCAAAAACCAAAAAAATTAGTTTTAAATTTTAGATAATTTTATAAATCACATTTTTAGCTGTAGAAAAATATAAGATCACTTTTAGGGGTTAAAATATATTAATTTGCATTTTAGAATACGTTTTTCTAGCATAAAGTAATTTGCGTCTTTAGTTTAATTTGCGTACTTAATTGAGATTACTTGTTTGCACCTTAGGATTAGTAGATTTATATGCCTTTTATTATTATTGCTTGCCCCGTAATTTAGAAATCACTCAAAAATCCTTTTTACCCATTCAAATCCCGAATAACGCGACATGAGTTTTAAACTCCATTCATCCTTCGCTTGGAAGGATCCGGGGATTCAAATCTAATACATTTGAGTTTCCCAATACTACAAATACTATAATTGGTTTCTTTCCTAAGAATCAATATCCGTTACTGCTTAATTTCGTTCCTTTTCACTTTTTAGCTCTCTTGGAAGCAAAATGCTGGAATTAAGCACATTTAGACGAAAAGGAGTGAATACATGAAGAAAATGGAAAAGTCAAGATCAAAGCCACTCAAGATTCTCAAACTGAACTTGACGGCGTCCCAATCAAAGGGCGATGCCGTCCCTCTATACAGACTCGATCAAAACATGCACCAGACGGCTCAGTGGAATTTTTGTTTGTATAAGCTGATGGCGTCAGGCTTTGAAAAAGAAGGGCGTCACTCAGACTTTTCATCTCAGACGGCCCAGATCCATAATCAAGACTACGTCCCAACTGAATACTGACGGCGTCACTACTCTAAGGTGACGCCGTCCCATCGATGACTTGGCCAAGACGAAAACCCTAATGACGGCGAGCTGACGGCGTCCCATCCAAAAGGTGACGCCGTCGCAAGTGTAAATCTATATATATAGAATTCGATTTTTCTGCATTTAAGTAGGTATAATTTTGGAGAAAAAAACATAAAACGTTTGTAGTCCGATTTGGACACTATCTTAGGGTCCCAAACCCTAATTTACCCATCGAGCTAAGTATTTTAATCCAAAGTATCATTATGTCTCCAATTGATTGTGTGTATGCTTGCTTGTTTACCATGTCTAGCTAAATTTCTTGCGTGTTTGCTTAGATCTATGAAACCTGTGTTTAATGTGTGAGTATTCTTTGTGAAAGTGAGGCTTATAAATGAAATAGTTTAAGGACTTGTGGATTTTGTAGGCTAAACCCAAAGGTAACCTCGAAGATTTAGGGCATATGCACACCCTACGACCTTAGGAATACAATGCATTAAGATAAGGTGTGACAATTCAACCAACCAATAAAAGATAACTAGGGAGTAATAGTATCTAGGTAAACACATTTTTAATCATCATACGAGCACACATCAAATAGACATAGCTACCCGTAGTAATAGATAATTAGATAAGTAGAAGTAATCGGTAGAAGTACCACCCCCCAAACCAATTGCCCCTAGATATTTACCTTAGCTTTCTAAAAAACCTATAAAAAGATAAAAAGGAATCATCCTCAACCCCCACTGTTGGAATCACTCCTAAACATGATTTCAAGTGTTAGTAATTAAATGTAATAGTTAGCTTAATTATGGCCTTTATGTTTGTTATTAAGCTTAGGCTTATGTAGAAGGCCCATAAGCCTAGGCCTAAGTCCAACTAGGAGTGTTGCCCTAGCTCCCTCTCCTATAAATACCTTGTAATAACCCTCACTTGAGGGTTGGTTGTTCAATTCATTCTCTTTCACTTTGCTACGCTTAACCTTTCTTCATATCATACGCATAGTGTTTTTGTGTGTTGTTCAACCGATCTCTTCTCCTCTCTATTTCTTCTATTGATGCTTGTGTTGTAAACTTAGTGACCTAACAGTGGTATCAATTGCCAAATAGTTGGGTGAATCGGTATTGTTTTGAAGTAAGTTTTGGTCTTACGCGTAAAAATACGGTTCCAAACTTTGGTTCGCTTAAAAACTTATTTTTTATACTTTTCAATCCAAGATTATTGTACTTTCAATTTTTTAAGGTGTTAAAATAACTGTTTTTGGCAAAAAGTTTCAAACTTTACGTGTGGATCATTGTTTTTAAGCTAGGTTTTTTACGTGGGTATTGTTCTACGCGTAACCGGTTTCTAGACTTTGGATCATCAAGTTTCACACTTTTGTGTTATTTTGGTGATATTGAAGCTATTTCATCACAAAAATCTGGTTTGGAAACATCAGTTGGCGGAAATCAGTTTTGGCTCATTTCTACGCGTAAGAAAACCCTAATCTTACGCGTAACTAATCCTTGGTTTGATCTTCAGTTTTCGTGGTTTACTCAGTGTTTTCTTGCTTGGATAAGCCTTAAAACACTTTGACTTTGGATATCTTTTACACTGTGATAGTGTAAAGGATTTTTGTGTTAAAACCCTAATTTTACGCATAAGCTTAAAGCTTACGCGTAGAACTCATTACGCATAAGATTATTCTTACGCCTAAGCTCTTCCTTACGCATAAGTTAATCCTACGCCTAAGTTTTCTACGCCTAACTTTCTGTTTACGCATAACTTTAGTGTTTTCTCATTACTTACGCGTAAGCTAATCCTACGCGTAACTATTGCTGTTACGCGTATCTTTGGTGTTTTTACGCATAAGTGTTATTTTGCCTTTACGTGATTTCTACGCCTAAGGATAATTCATCAACAACGTTTCATTCGACTACAAAGATCCATTTAACAACACAAGTTTTCAACATGTCACAACCACCATACTCTAGCTACTTTCCTTACACTTATACTCAACGACAACAACAACTAAGTCCACAACATCAACAATTTAATCAACAACAACAAATTTATCAACAACAATTTAATCAACAACATACCCCATTACTTGCAGCAATTCCACAACCTCAAATGGTTCAACCACCACCAAGTCTTCAAGTTCAACCCTACATAAACGATTACAATCAACATCCCTCCAGGAACACTATGAAGGAACCGACTTGGTTTGCAAAGATGTGTGAAGCTTTAAGTAGCCAGCAATCCATTCATGAGGCTGGATCACTTGATAGACCTCCAATGCTCATTCCAGGAAACTACAATCAATGGGTGATTAGGTTCTTTAGGTTTTGTGATCTGAAGAAGCCACATGGAAAGTTCTTAAAGAAGGTCATCTTGGAAGGTCCATTTTAGATGCCTATCATCACTACACCCGGAGACCCTAATGCTGTTCCACCAAGAGATGATCAAACCAGCATTGCAATTGTTGCTCAACTGTCTAGAGATGAACTTCTACACTATGAAGCTGATGAGCTTGCAATGCAATATATCCTTTTAGGATTACCAAACCCAATTCTTCGCAGTGTTGATGTTCAAAAGACTGCAAAAGCAATGTGGGAACATATTCATCTTCTCATGGAAGGCACTGCACTCAATCAGGAGGATATGGAATCCAAAATCTACTTGGCTTATGAACACTTCATGATTGAACCTGGAGAGACACTAGAGTCTTATCATCATCGATTCTCAGACATCATCAATGATTTGGATAAACACAACATCATCATGCCAAGAATTGCAGTTAATACTAAGTTCCTGAGTAGTCTTGGTCCTGAAGAGAAGTATGTCATTTTCCTCCGTCAAGCGAAGAATATGCATCATGCTACATACGGATTGTTGTACGACTATTTGAAGCCTCATCAAAAAGAAGTTGATAAGGAAAGGATTATCCGTGGCCAAACTGTTTCACCTTCACTTCCGGATAATCAACAACTTGATTTGTGGGCTCAAACTAGTTATCCTCCTCAACCAGCTCCTCAACCAACTGCTACAATTACACCATATGATCCATCACAGCAACAATCTCAACAAACTCAATTGGTTCCTTACAACAACAACAATGATCAAGCATTTGTCAGTGAAGCTAATGAGGACTCCGATCCGTTCGATGCATTGCAACAATGATTTGTTATGATTGCTAAAGCTTTTGGCCGTTATACAAACAAATCCAACAATCTCATTCGTTCCTCATCAAACACAAGGAATCAGGCTGTTGTGAACAATGGACGAGTTGAAGTTCAGAATCGTGGTTATGGTCGTCAGATGGACGGTGGTCAAGGGTTTAATGCTATGGGTAGGAATAACAACAGAGCTCAAGTGGTTGAACAGGGAAATGCTCAGAATGGGTTGAATGGTCTTCGATCCTACAACTGTAATGAGAAGGGACACCTGGCTAATGCATGCCCAAAGCCGAGGACTAGGGGCAATGCTTATCACAAGGAGGCTTTACTTTTGGCTCTTAAGGATGAAGCTGGTGGAACTCTCATAGACAAAGAACAGAGCTTTATGGCAGATGCAGACTCAGATGATGATATGGAGGACTTGCAGGCCAATGCAACAGTTATGTTGATGGCTAATATGCATGAGCTACACATGAGTGACACAGGCCCAGTGTATGACACTGATGGCTTGTCTCAGGTACCCGAACAAACCATATTTATCTCTGATCTAATATCTCCGCCAACATCTGAATCCGGCGAGGCTCAGAATGTTCAAAATGAGTCGTCCACATCTCATTCTGACGATTCTCAACTAGACCCCGTAGTCACATTTGATGATCACGATGACCTTATGGTTTCCTTTGATACTCAAATTGACTCCGTGGTTATACTTGAGGATTTGCATAGTGATCATGTTGTGCCTCACGTTGAACAAACTGAACCTTTGCCTAGTCCAGATGTTGATCTCTTACTTAAAAACCAACAATCCCGAATGGAAGAATGTCATGAATTAAATCAGCAATTAAAAAGTAAAAATGCACTGTTAACAAGGGATCTTGAATGTTTAAAACGGCAAATCAATTTTTTCAAAACTCAAGAAAACCGTGAAATGAACAATATTTAGAATGACAGATGCGTGATCTAGCCGCTTCGAAGAATGCTTTATTGTCTGAAATAGAACAACTGAAACATGAACATAAACAACAACTTAAAGCTCTTACTTTGGAAACTCAAAAAGCCAAGGCTGAGTTGTTAACTTGTCAAAAACAGTTCTCGGCATACAAAAAGCATTCAACGAAATGAATAGATGACCAACTTGAAGAAATTGTCGGCTTACAACACAAATTTAAAGAGTTTCGAAATGTTGTTTACAAACATGGTGAGTCAATCACAACCATTCAAAAGTTTACTTTAAAACCCAATCCAAATGGATATGGACCGAATCTTGCTGATTACAAACCTAAGCTTTCAACCAAAGCATTCAAACCAAATCCTGAAGTTTCCAGTGCAGAATATAAAATTTATGATACTGTTATGAATGTTGTTGAATATCATCGTCAAGAGGAATTAGATGCAGAAGACGAGAGTCGATCAAAACTAGAAAATGTTGTTTACAACAAACCATTTAACTATTCACAAGCGGTCACTTTCGTCGAACCAAAGGATTCTTCTAACACACCAAGGATTATCACAAAAACGTCTGAGTCTTCTAATGTTACTCCCAAACCAAATTATGCACAAATTTATGGTCCCTTACCTTCCATCAGTGAAGTAAATTCAAAACCTGAAAATCGTCATATTCTTAGATATTTTGACCTTTTCACGTCTGACCTCAAACTTTTAGAACATGAGATTGAATTTCATTCTAAAATAAAAGTGCAACATTTTCAATCACCTCTGGCGCGAGAACAAAGAGATATTTTTCAGAAAATACTTTTACCCCATGTTAAAATTTTGAAAAATTGTGCATTGTATTGGGAAAGGGAATTTCATAAGGAACTTGGATTGATGAAAGTCGTTTTCGAGAAAACAGAAACATCTATTTCTAATACTAAACGTAAAAAGAAAATGTTACGAAAAGATGTTGATCGAGTCTTGGAAGATGTTATCTGTGCTGATATCCATAATACTGTGTTATTGCATTCTTTGCCATATGCATCTGATTATATCTCTGCTGATACTGTTGATTCTGTTGTAATTGTTGAGAATACTGATAATGTGCATCAGATCGAGTCTTTAAAAGTTAAAAATGAACGTCTCTTAAACGAGCTTTCAAATGCAAAACGTCGTCTTTAATGGTGTCAAAAAGATTTTCAAAATCGTGAACTTGCTTTGCAAAACAAAATCAACCAGTTGCATTCCAAAACATTTAATCCCAAATTTGAGCAACTGGATGATCAAAACGCGTCTTTGAAACGTCAAATCTCAAAATATGAACAAGAACTTACAAAAGTTAAAACAGAATATGGTGTCATATTTGATTTACTCGAAAAGACTCGTGATGAAGCATCAAACGAACTTGATCATTATCTTGCACACACTAAAGAAGTTCTGAATTTTGCTGGAAATATTCGTTCTGAAAATCAAGATTTGATTCACACTATCTTTAAGTTGAGAGACATGCTAGGAAAGTATGAACAACTTCCGCCTACCATCATTAAGAGAATAGCACCTGTAACACTTAGTAAACGTGACCCCAAAATCCCTACTATCAAACCACAAGATACTAATGTGCTTCTGTCTACTGAAACAGGAATAGTTGCCTCTTTTCCAAACGTCCGCACTTCACAGCCTAGGAGCAATACAAGGAAGAATAGGAAGTTGCGACCTAAGAAAAGAACAATAAAGAATGTTGAAGTAGAAGAACACCCTAGGACTAGGAATAAGACTCACGTTGCTCCCACTTTAGATATTGCGTCTGACAAATGTAATAGAAAAAGTGATGTAACGAATGCTAAACCTTTAAGTACTTTTGATATTCAGTCTGATGCATCTTGTGTTATTTGTCGTAAAAGTATGAATTCTGATTGTCATGACAAATGTGTTGCTAAAGCTATCATATCTCGTTTACGGAATCCTAAGAATCGGAATACCTCTAGGCCCACTAAAGCGTCTAAGTCTGTGCTTGGTAAACCGCCCTCCTTAGATTCTAAGAAACGCATTAATGTCCATGTAGCTCCAGTTTCACCTCCAAGGAATGTAGTACCACCTAGTGCATTCACTAAGACTAAAGCAAATAATAGTTGAAGATGGCAGAAATAGATACATAACACATTAGGATTTAAATGGATGCCTAAAATAATTGATGTGTGTATTTCCACTATAACTGTTTCGGAACCCTCTAACACTTCGGGTTCCACATCTACTTTTATTCCATCTGTGTCGTCTGTGTGTAATGCATGTGATACAGATCATCCTTTGGATTGTTGATAGCGGATGTTCCCGACACATGACAGGCTATCATGGGCTACGTAGATTATATCAATGGAAACATCGAAATTAGCATGGTTTACTATGTGGAAGGCCTCGGTCACAATCTCTTTTCAGTCGGTCAATTCTGTGATGGAGATTTGGAAGTTACTTTTAGGGAGAAAACTTGTTTCATTCGTGATCTACAAGGAAACGATCTTATGTCTGGCTCTCGCAATTCTAGTCTGTACACAATATCAATGCAAGACATGGTTGCTTCATCCCCCATCTATCTACTTTCAAAGGCTACATCAACAAAATCCTGGCTATGGCACCGTCGTCTCTCACATCTAAACTTTCAAACCATCACCAGCCTTGCTCGACACAAACTTGTTGAAGGTCTCCCAAGATTCCGGTATTCCAAAGATCACCTTTGCTCAGCTTGCGAACAAGGGAAAAGCACTCGTGCTCATTTTCCTTCAAAGGTGGAACACAGCTCTCAGCATGTGCTTCATCTTCTTCACATGGATTTGTGTGGCCCGATGCGCGTGCAAACGATTAATGGCAAACGCTACATCTTGGTAATTGTCGATGACTACTCACGATGGACTTGGGTCTACTTTCTTCGAAGCAAAGATCAAGCTCCACAGATGATCATCACCTTTCTCACGAAAATTCAAGTTCAGCTCCGGAACACCGTTAGACAAATTCGAACAGACAAAGGAACTGAATTTGTAAACCAAACTCTTCGAGAATATTATGACAAAGTGGGAATTGAGCATCAAACATCTATTGCACGTACACCAGAACAAAACGGAGTTGTTGAAAGACGAAACCGTACGTTAGTGGAAGCTGCAAGAACAATGTTAATTAATGCTAAACTTCCAGATTTACTTGTAGGCAGAAGCTGTATCAACTGCATGCTATACTCAAAACCGTTCAATGATTACAAAACGCCACAACAAAACACCTTTCGAGCTTATCCACAACAGAAAACCAAATCTCAAACACTTTCATGTATTTGGATCTCTTTGCTACCCAAATAATGATCGTGATGACTTTGGAAAGCTCAAAGCCAAAGCTGACATTGGAGTCTTTATTGGATATTGTGATAATTCTAAAGGTTACCGGATCTGGAATCGTCGGACAAAGGAGGTAATGGAAATGATTCATGCACATTTCGATGAGCTTATTGAAATGGTTTCTGAGCATAACAGCTTGGAACCCGGTCACAACCGCTTAAACTTCCCTCAAACCCCATCATCAGCTGAACAAAGCCCCCAGCTTACTCGTCAGCAAATAGAAAAGCTCTTTGCTCCTCTGTTCAGTGACGATATTGATGAATGTGCTCCAGGTGTATCAGATGTTTCCGCTGCTCAACCTGATCATACTCTTATACCTAATACACCTGCTACAACAAGTACTGTTGAAGAAGCACCACCAGTTGACTCTACAACAACAGTTGAACAAACTGCTTCCAACAATGATGACCCAGTTGATGATGTTCTTAACAACGACGTACCCCCACCTGCAGATTTTGATCCAAATGCGTTCTTTAACCCGTTTGCTAATAAAAATGCTGCACCAGATGTCGCGAAATCATCAACAAGCCATTTGAATCCTCAAAATCTGCACAATGTATATCAACATCAACCCTCTACACATAGATGGAAAAAAGACCATCCTCTTGAGAATATTATTGGCAACCCTAATCAAACAGTCGTTACGAGACAACAACTTCACACAGATGGGGAACATTGCATTTATGCACTCACTGTCTGCCAATCTGAGCCTAAAAACATTAAAGACGCAATGACAAAAGACAACTGGATTGAATCCATGCAAGAAGAACTCAACCAATTCAAACGTCTTGAAGTATGGGAACTGGTTGAAAGACCAACAAGGGTCTACGTCATTGGTCTCAAATGGATTTGGAAGAACAAATTGGATGCTGAAGGGAACGTAATCAGAAACAAGTCACGTCTGGTGGCTAAGGGTTATCGACAGGAAGAGGGTATTGACTTTGAACAATCATTTGCTCCGGTTGCTCGTCTTGAAGCTGTTTGGATATTTCTAGCTTTCGCGGCACACTTGAATATAACGGTCTTTCAGATGGACGTCAAAACTGCTTTTCTCAATGGAAATTTGAAAGAAACGGTTTATGTCAGCCAACCAGAAGGATTCGTTGATCCTGAGTTCCCGAACCATGTCTACAAACTGAACAAAGCTCTGTACGGACTCAAACAAGCTCCTCGGGCGTGGTACGATAAGCTATCATCCTTCCTCATTGCCAATAATTTCACCAAAGGTTCGGTCGATCCAACTCTTTTTATGCAATATCACGGGGCACATATCTTAATTGTTCAAATTTACGTGGATGACATCATTTTTGGGTCAACACATAAAAAGTAATCAATCGGTTTTACAAAACTAATGAAAAAACATTTTGAAATGCCCATGATGGGTGAACTTACGTTCTTTCTAGGACTGCAAGTTCGTCAATCACCCCGTGGTATTTTCTTGAGTCAGTCCAAATATGCCCTTGAACTGTTAAACAAATTTGGAATGCAAACCTGTGACACCTATGCCACACCAATGGCTCATACCAAGAAGCTAGACGCTGATTTATATGGGAAATTGGTGGACCCTACAAAATACCATAGTATTATTGGGTCTCTCATGTATCTAACAGCTAGCAGACCTGATATTGTTTTTGCCGTATATCTCTGCTCCCGTTATCAGTCGAGACCAACTGAAACCCACCTCTCTGAGGCTAAAAGAATCTTCCGATACATCAAGGGAACCATTAACTTGGGGATCTGGTATCCTAAGGATTCTGGTTTTGAACTAATCGCTTTTTCAGATGCTGATCACGCAGGATGTTTAGATTCACGGAAAAGTACTTCAAGAGCATTGCAATTTCTTGGTGATAAATTGGTGTCATGGCAATCGAAGAAGCAGGACTGTACATCGCTATCCTCAACCGAAGCAGAATATGTAGCCATGTCGGCGTGTTGTGCTCAAGTCATTTGGATGAGAACACAACTCAAAGACTATGGTTATGTATTTGACAGAATCCCGATGTACTGCGACAATCGGAGTGCTATTGCGATCTCGTGCAACTCAGTGCAACACTCGAAATCAAAGCACATCGATCTTCGATATCATTTCATCGAGGACCACGTGGAACAGGGTACTGTTGAATTATACTTTGTGGGTACAGAATACCAATTGGCAGATCTCCTCACCAAAGCCATAGCTCCTGCTAGGTTTAATGAGTTGGTCCACCGGATTGGTATGCGGTGTTTGACTCAAGAGGAACTGGATGAACTCTTAAAACATTTTAAAACCAGTCAAACACCAAAATCTCTTTTGTAAATATTTTTTCAAAAACAAAATACAAAAATATAAAATCTGATAAAACAACAAAAACATTCTTCTAATCTATATTTCTTTATACATGGCAAGTACAATTCTTCCGTCAACACTCTAATCTTTCAAAATTCAGTATTTTTCCGATCAAGTGTTGAGGGAGAGAAAACAAACACTTAACAGTTTCATAAAATCCTTGTACTTGCATGTTATCTTATCCTGGTTGTTTCTTTAATAATTGTGGTCACATTTTTGGTTTACTGACACTCCTCGGACTAAAATTTATAAACTTTCAATATTTCTTAAGTCGAGGGGGAGTGTCGTCATACTTCTTTCCAAATATCCTTCGTTTGATAACCAAAATGGAAGTTATGTGCATGGGATGTAAATGGTAAAGGTGGAGGGACTAATTGTGTCAAACTGTCAAAGTTGTTTTTAACAAAATACCCCACCTAACTCATTAACTTCACATTTATTTCCCAACTAACTCAATCCCACGCATAAAAAAAAATCCATCCTCAAATCCGTTTTCTTGATCATAATTTTGTAAGTGTTTTCGTGTTCTTTACATGATTATAAACAATGGTTTTAAATCTTTTCTTAAACCAACGGTTTGTTTTTCATCTACGAGTGATTTTGTGTTCTACGCATAAGCGTATGAACACCTAATCAAGAATGAGTGTTTGTGCGTTAAATGGTAGTGTCAAAATGTTTGTATAATGTCTATGATACCATTTTTATCCTCAAAACTCACCCAGAAACACGAATTGAATGATTTCTGAAAACTAGGGTTTATGCGTTCAATTGGTTATTTTCTTGTGTGAGTGTTTCTGGTTAATTAGTTGCTTGTCAGATGTTGTTTATATGATGAATTGACTATATCCACGCTTAGAACTTGCCCAGTAACTTCAAATATGAAAAAAAAATTTGAATTTTAGGGTTTTAGTTCATACGAATTGGGTATTTTTTATTCATGTTGAGTTTGATGTTAAAATTTGGACAAAACAACTTAATAGGCATACTAGACTTCCCAGAATTAGTTTGGTGTTAATCCCATGGCTAAATCTCTTACTCGTAATTCTTAAGCTTTAGGGTTTAGGTTTACGCGTAACATATGTTCTACGCATAACTGATTGATTGAGTGTTCGTGTTAAATCTGTTAGAGAATGAATGTATGTGTTAATATTGGTGCTATGATGAACTTATTTCAGGTTTGTTACACGTGAAAATTTAGAATCAAGGGTATTTGCCATCTACGCATAAGGATCACCTTACGCGTAGCATGTTATGCGTAAGAGAAATCTTACGCGTAGCGTTTACGCGTAAGGTTCTACATAAGGGACTACGCGTATCCTATGAAGGATATGCGTAAGCAGTGATCTCTACGCATAAGGTTGACTCTTACGAGTAAGCCTTACGCGTAAGGTTTCATATACGTTTACGCGTAAGCTCTACACATAAGGTCCTCTTTTCCTACGCGTAATATTTCTTACGCGTAAGTCAAGATCCTACGCATAAGCTTGCGTTTACGCGTATACCATTCCTGTTTACGCATAAGCTTGCCATTTCTACGCCTAAGCCTAGATTTACCTTAATTATGAATTGTTACACGTGCAAACTTGTAAATAAATAGATCATAATGCCACGAAACCAATAATATCACCAATAAGCTTAAATGTTTAACAAGTTGTGAATAATAAGTGAAATCATGGACTTTAAAACTTAAAGTTAATCTACTCACGAAACTTATCACGACGTCATTGGACTATTGGACAAACAAGTGACATTGGACTCATAACAATCATCGACATATCACATTCAATAATTAGACAATAAAACCATCTGTTGACTAACATAATGTCTTTCGATATGTTGGTTCTTTTGGCTAAATATCTTTCAGATCACGACATGGACGCTCAAATGCAGAATGTGGATGCACCAAATGTTCTCACCGTTGCTGATATCTTCCCTAATGGCTATCAGATGAAGATTGGAAAGAACAACCTTCGTGTTGACTTTGACACACTCACCTGCTCAGAATCTTCCTGTTTAATTGATGTGGATATTCTAAAGAATCATCCTTATCAGAACATGCTCACCAATTCTGCTACAGTGCCGGAGATCTACATTCACCTGTTCTGGAATACAATGCAAAAGATCAAAGGTCGAAGTGCGGTGACGGTGATGCTCAATCACAAACAAGTCACCATCACACCACCAGACTTAAGGGCTATTCTTCTCATTCCTATCATCGAGCCAACCGAATACAATGCCACACCAACTGAAGAGACTGTTCTGCAATTCTTGATCGATATTGGTTATGACGAAGCTTCAGGAGTAATCTCAAAGCATTCACACGTGGATCTTAAGAATATTCCTCAGCCGTGGAGAACTCTCTACATCATCATCACCAAATCAGTTTCTGGACGGGATAGTGGTTATGAGCATCCCAAGCTCGTTGAACTACAAATCTTTTGGGCTATGATCAACATGAAACACATCGAAATTGAAGCTCTGATATGGGATGACATGATGTCTTTCCTTAAAAAGCTTGGCACCAAGATCCCATACATCAGATATACAAAACTGTTGATCCAAAGAGCTCTTGGATATAATCCTGATATCCCCAAGAGACTCAATGACCCCAACAATCACTCCATGTTGTATGAGCCCACACTCTCCATCAGATTTAAGGACTCTACAACAAAGAAACAAGGTGCAGAGCTGCCAGATTACCTATTAACTGATGATATCAAACAACGGTATTCGTACAAACGATATCTGGTAGCAGTTGAAGAAGGCAAAGTAGGTTTTATCGATGAAAAGTCCGCTAGTACACCTTCAAGGAAAACCAGAAGAGGCAGTGTAGGAAGTGTTACAAGCACTGTGAGTCAGAGAAAGTTCCACAAGAGGAAACCTGGACATAGACGGAAAGTTCCCTCTAAGGAAGCCATTCCTATTCCCAAGTCTGAACCGCAAAGAAAGCTAGAGGATGAAAGCTCTGAGGAAACCGACTCAGATGAAGAGGTCACCTACTGTGAAACGGCAACCGATATCTCTCCAACAATAGCTAAACCTCTCAGTCCAATAGCTGATCAAGGCAAAGGAAAGACTCCAGTTCTTGAACATGAAGAAGAAAGCTCAGATGAAGAGCCACTAGATACTGACTACAGGAAGAAGTTCAAAATCATTTGACTCCAACACAAGGCAAAAGAGTTTGAACAGGATCAAATGCGTGGCCCAGGAGGGTCAAGTGGTGGTGTCCAATCTACACCAATTCCTGATGCGGTTAATCAACCCGATAAGGGAACTGGTGACACCACTCTTGTGCAACAACAAAAGCTTCTGGAGGATTCTATTGATTATGACTTTGAGGAACCTGAAAAAGAAAAGTCTGAGAAAGAAAATACTGATAGTGAGACTGCTGCTCAAGCCAAAGCTGATGAAGAGGCCCGGATTTTCTTCTAGACAGTCCCGCTCATTCTAAGAAGGAAACTTCCGAACCACCAAAGGACCCAGAGTCTCCTCATGTCTCTTCGTCATCAGACTCGTCTTCTCACTCTTCACCACCACCATCCAAAAGAACAACCAGATCCACATCCAAATCTGTGAAGAAACCAGATGACTCTTGGATATCTCGGGCTAAGACAAGAATTGTTAAAGCTGTCAAGCAGGTCAGGAAGAAAGATGTGACCTACAAGAAGCTGAATTTTCTCGCTGACCAGATCACTTATCTTCATGACGAGATAGACAAGATGTCAGTTGAAAGGGAGTTTGTCCAGCAGTTCATGAGACGTGATCATAAAGGGGAAATGAACGAGATGATTAAGGGCTATACTCATCAGTTCTTACTCGACAAAGTTCCGGGTGTGACAAGAGAGATGTTCAACAGACAACTCTATCCGAATCTCCTACATTTGGCCAAGCAAACTATGAGATCAACACCTATGACCGTAAACATCAACCCAGTTGATCCCATCATATTCTCAGATGTTGAATTGGTTTCCAGGCTCGTACCTCAAATGTCTAAACGATCCGCAACATTTACTTCTTACGAAGGTAAATTGTTCGAAGCATTGCTGGAATACCAACTCAAATCAGCATGCAGAGAAGAAGCTCAAAGGCCTAAATGTCCAAGAGACGATGAAGATAAGGATAAGGACAAGGATAATCAGCCTAAACGTCCGAAGAAGTCTGGAGAACCCTCCTCAGAACCACCTCTACCCCTTAAGACACCAACACCAAGACGATATCCTCCACTCTCTTCTACTGACAAACCTCAGGACTCTGAGTTACCACCCCAGACAGAGAAAACCGGTGATCATTTTGAATACACGGGTGGTGACGATGAGGAAGTCCCTGAGCCCCAACAACAACCCACCTCTCCTGACAAAGCTAAGAAACCAGCATCCTCATCTAAGCCACAGAAGAAGAAGAAGAAGTCGCCTAAGGCTGATGTCGTATCATGGCTAGACGAAGATGACACCGATGAATACGACTGGTTTTCTACACTTGTTAATTCTACTACCTACCCACCTGAAGGTCAAGATCTTGTAGAAGGTCGAACATTGGAGCATGCTAAACTGCTACAAGAAAAGTTTCGGGTAAAGAAGATGAAAAAATCAGAGTTGAGACGCATCAAGAATGAAGCTTTTCAACTGCTCAAAGACAGCTCGGAAAGTGCTATTGAAGTTGAGTATCACCTTGAAAATATAGCACGAGCCATGTCTAACAACATTGATTGGCTTAACCCTGAAGCAAACATTGACTTCACCAGAACCGATAAAGCTCCATACTACACCGACTGGTCCAAACCTCTACCAACGATTGGCAAACCAGATCAACCTCAGATTCCATTTCGCTACTTCTTCAACAATGACTTGGAATTTCTTCTACACGGCAGCGATGGTTCAAAGAAATACGCTACTTCACTTACACTTCCATTCCCGGCAGCCATATACTCCAACTGCATAGCCATCGAAGAAAAGGCTACCCACATGTTTTCCAACAGTGTGGAACCGTATGACCGTGATGCAATGTATGGGATTCACCATTGGCCGGAACGCCGACGAATCTACTACAAAAGCTGCCAGGTTCGAAAGTCTCAACATGAAGTGCACAATACTAAAGGTATCGTTGCTGTTAAGCATGTCACTCTTTCGTCTAAATGGGATTACACTTTTCTCAAGACCATTGTGGTCAAAAGACAAGACGAAAGGGACTATGAATTCTGTGAAGCAGACTTTCAGAACATGTCTCTCAACGACATTGAAGATCTGTATCTTGCCAAAGTACAGGGACGTTTGAGACATTTATCGACTGAAATTCAACGTGAATACATCAAGTCCTTGCTCATCTTCATCAGAAGCATAGTGATCCAGGAACATGTAGAAGATTTACAACTTGCTGTTGAATCCTATCAGACCCGTGTCAACTTCACCAGACCTCAGTTAGAACTTCCTGATATCAACCGTCTTCCACAATATACTCTTGTCAACAAACCGTTTGGAGTAGTTTACCGCAGTGAACTACATCGCAACTGCTTGATGGCGTGTAGAGATCTTCATAAGTTTGGAGATCACACACTGAAGAGTGTCCGGGACGGCTTGGCTTATAGGTTGAAGGCGATACATGAAGGAATTGGATCACCAAAGCGATGGAATTCTCAGGACCGACGGGATGTGAAGAGGATCATCACTATGATCGATGAAAGGTTATACAGAAGGGACCAGTTCAGAACTCTGGAAAGCTTTGTAGGTGGTCGTCCCAGGATTAATCTAACAGGCTATCAACGCCCTGTTCGCATTCCTGGTGTTATTGCTGGACTACCGGAAACTACTGGTAACCCTTGATTTGTTTCCTTCTATAATTTTGGATGTGTGATTTTATTATGACGATGGCTTGTGCACACATAATAGTGTACAACCCGTACTTGTCAACAAAGGATCCTGTGGTATGCTTCAGTGCCACAATCCTTATAAAAGGAGCGAAGGCTTCTTATTTTTGAGTAAAACCTATCAAACCTTTCATTTTTCAAAGGTTTTTCTCAAAAGAACAAGTACTTCCCCTTATGATTTTCAAAACCTCAACCGTTTATATCACTTGTTGAGGGGGAGTATTTACCTAAAAACTTTGATCACAAAACGTTCTTTGTAGTTATCTTCCCACAAAACTCGAAATGGTCATATTTATTCTCAACATTTCAAAAATAACATTTTTATATGCCATTTTTGAGGGGGAGAAAATTTATGTGATAAGAAATATGTTGTGTAATTGCTCATGAATCGTCGTGTTACAGACTTAAACAATGAATTGACGAGAACCTAACTGTTAGTAACTCGAAAAGACTTGTCCTGGACGGGTAATAATTTCAAGCTAGCTCGCTAGTGATGTAAACGTGTCTCGCAAAGGACTTGTCCGAGTAGAATGTACCATTCGAGAAACTCTTGGTAGACATGAACTTTGACGGGTTTGACAACCTTTCGAGGTTGTCCACACCTTCAAGGTAGTTATTAGAGCCAGTTGTCACCTAAAAGCTGACAATGTAACTCTTTAACTATGCAACGTAACCGTGTCTCGCGAGGAATTGTCTATCTTGAGTTGATTAATTCAAAAGTGCGAACTCTTTCCTCACTGTGCAGATTTCTGTCAAAACTCTTAAGCACATGTGGAGGGGGAGTATTTCTGAAAATCTAAAACTCTTGAAGTGTTCAAACATGTTTTTCATTCACAAACACTTTGAGAGATTTTCATGAAAATGGTTTTAATGGCAACATAGGTTAGTCATGGAGTTATAAGGTGACTAAGGTTAGGAATAACCATCCTACGATCCGCCAGAGCCGGAGGGATCTACCCAAGGACACTACCAATAGTTAGAATTAGAAGTCCTTAGGTATGATTATAAAAAGGAGAAAATGAGAATCGGAGAAAGAAGAAGTTGAAGAATTAAAAAGAAATGCAAAGAAAAGGGTGAAAACAAATAGCCCTCCAGATTATTCAACTTAGGGCAGACACCGGGTTCAATTCATATGCTACTGGTTGTCACTTGATGACGCCGGTATTGAAGATTAAAAGTCGTCATGGACCCAGTGGCGCATGCACTAAACCTTCTTAGCCACTCAAGTTTCTCTTAACAGAAGCTTGTTTCATTCTCACAGGGAACCCTACGTAAACTATCGGCTTTCTCTTAGAGATTGCTGGTATTGAAGGAGGAGACCCTCTCCCTAGTCTCCGCTCAGGAAAACCAAAACGCACTATTGAGTCTAGAGCCACGAGATTCATCAAAAGATCTCATAGGTACACTTGACATTTCATCACTTTATGTTCAACAATAAGAACTACAGTGGTACGTTATCGAGTCCTACACAGATCCTAGCAATCTGTCGAGAACATTTATGAGAGGTTCACAAATGTGATCCTCAGTGATTGAATGGAAACTCCTGCCAGGGTCAACATCAAACAGCCCTGACAGCAGGTCACTTCGGTAACTCCCCGTGGATTATGCTTAGTGTGTCTCAAAAGGTCTACAGTCGTGAGGTGATGCTTCGGTGTGCCTCAGCGACTCATCTGAACTGTAGATGTACTCCGGTACATCGTGTTATCTCACTTGTGGGACTCCAGTTTAGGAACGGCCTTTGTGAGAATTAGAGTTGTGTTTTCACACTATGCTGTTAACACTCTCGAAGTTCAAACTTGTAAGTGCCGGAATCCGCTTATTACTAACCTTTCTTATGTTTTCTTCTTATGGAAGCTCTGGAGCGGACTGATCGTGCAAATTCTTCACATGCTCATACCAACATCATCACTAATGGAAGTTCTCTCAAAAGGCAACACAAAATTCAGAATGATTCTTCGTCAAGTCAAAGAATCTACAAAGTTAAAGACTAAGAGAACTTCATCAGTACTAAAATCCAAATTTAAAGAGCGTGTGAGCATGTTGAAGAAAGACGTGGAGACACTGGAGCAACGAAGCAGACCTGATGCAGACAACAACAACATACTATCACTACCATCATAAAGAACAAAGATCAAAGAACAAAGAAAATGATGACGTCAAAGAATAACTCTTCAAAGGAAACAATTTCTCTACACTGGGGAGATTGTTCAAATCAAGGCAATTCTTCTCACAAGAAAGAAGAATGTCAGAAGACGTCAAAGCTACTATTACATCAGCACCTTCACCGTTTATATTTTTAAATCACTAACACTTAGGGGGAGATTGTTGGAATCACTCCTAAACATGATTTCAAGTGTTAGTAATTAAATGTAATCGTTAGCTTAATTATGGCCTTTATGTTTGTTATTAAGCTTAGGCTTATGTAGAAGGCCCATAAGCCTAGGCCTAAGTCCAATAAGGAAAGGAAGGGACTAGGAGTGTTGCCCTAGCTCCCTCTCCTATAAATACCTTGTAATAACCCTCACTTGAGGGTTGGTTGTTCAATTCATTCTCTTTCACTTTGCTACGCTTAACCTTTCTTCATATCATACGCATAGTGTTTGTGTGTGTTGTTCAACCGATCTCTTCTCCTCTCTATTTCTTTTATTGATGCTTGTGTTGTAAACTTAGTGACCTAACACCCACCTTCTCGTAATACATTTCTTGCCAGCATTCCTATTCCCTTAGAGAACGATATCAATCCACGAGGCTTACCCCATACTACAACACACCGATTAGGTTCACTGCCTAGGAGGTTGAAAAACTTGCTCGTAGAAAAGGAAGTTTCCTTGACCCCGAACGCGCTTCGTACGCGCATCAAGTTTTTGGCGCCGCTGCCGGGGAATAGAATAGCTAGTTAGATTTTTATCTCATTTAGGTTTCCTTGCTTGATTCCTATCAAGTAAGAATTTTTCTCAATTTTTAGCTTCCTTGTAGTCTATCCCCCTTCTTCGTGACTTTGTTCGTAGCCCCATCACTTTTCATCATGGAAGGTGATAACCCACCGCCAATTCAACCGCTTCCCATAGACCTACCACCAATTGACCCACCAAGAGGCCGTACTCTTGGTGAATACTCTAGACCGAGCCACCAATGCTATAGGAACACCATTGAGCTCCCCGATCAAGCTCAAACTACAGCCCTGCGATCCGACACCATCCGGTTGGTGCAAAACGGATGTGCATTCGATGGACTTCGTTTCGAAGATCCTAATCAGCATCTCAAGGACTTCCTTAAAATTGTTGATTCCATCGACCTTGATGCTACCACACGGGAGACCACGCGTTTGCGTCTCTTCCAATTCTCTCTACGGGACCAAGCTAGTAATTGGCTTGAGCGACTTCCCATCGGATCCATCTCAAGTTTGGATGATCTCACCACTCGTTTCCTTGCCCAATTTTTCCCATCGGGGAGAACTGCCAAACTTAGGAATGACATCTTGATGTTCCAACAACGTCAAGGCGAAACTCTCTACGAGGCATGGACTCGATTCAAGGACTTACTCCATAAAGTCACTCATCACGGCATCAATCTTTGGCTTCAAGTCCAAATCTTTTACGATCATGTCAACTTCTCAACTAGGCAAACCATCGACCAAGCGGCCGGTGGCAAATTTAGTGAACTTACCGCAGAAGAATCATGGGGTACAATAGAGGACCTTTCCCTCTATGACAACGAAAGTTGGAATGACCCCCGTGATTTGCCCAAAACCGCAAGGCAATATCCTTGCTTCCCATTGACTCATAAACTTCCAATCGTAGGATGCTCAAACTTGAAGATCAAGTCAAATTCCTAATGAGCTTCTACGAGAATCCTAAGTCTTCACACCAAGTGAACAAAATCACTCTACCTTGTGAATTATGTAGTGGTCCCCATGACACTCGTGGTTGCACATATAAATAACCCCGAACAAGCTTTTATGGACTACGCCTCCACGCTTACCGACAGAGCAGGAGAGAAGTGGTACACTTTCAAGCCCGAGCAAAACAACTTAGGAAATTCCTACAACCCCTCTTGGAGAAATCACCCTAACCTTAAGTGGAGCTAAAACTCAAACCCACCCCAAAACTCATCTAGTCCACCCAATAGGTCCTACAACAACCCTCCAAACACCGGGAATTTCACTAGTCTCGAGGCAATGGTGTCTAAGTTAATGTCATCTCAAGAAGCTCGATTGATTAGGCTTGAAGCCGATTTCAAGCAAAGACAAATCAAGATGACAACCAAGCTTGACGCCCTCTTAAAAGCCTTCAATGACCGGGAAATTGGAGCACTCCCAAGTGACACTATAAAGAACCCAAAAGTGAATTCGATTTCATTGACTTCATGTTCTTGCTCACCATGGGAGAGTGCATATCCATGCCCTTCTCACCCAAAAGTGCACTCGGTCAACGCCATCAATACGGGTTCCAAGCGATCCTTCATGAGATACCAAGGACCCGAAACAATGGTCCATCCAACTCTTGAGAAACACGTCAACCAAGAACCCAAACCTAATCTAGAAGAGGATTATAAGGAGCTCCACCAAGAAAAACAGGTTCCTGAAGTCTTGACTCATGCGCCTTATTATAATGCTTTAAAAGAAAAATATGATCAAGAACTGAAATTAGGAGAACGTGGGTCCGCATTTGTGCAAAATAAGTTACCTAAGAAGTTAGATGATCCCGGGCTATTCATTCTTCCGTGTAGACTTGGAAATTCCAAATCTTTTGACACATTAGCCGACTTAGGATCAAGCATCAATCTTTTTCCATTGTCCCTCCATAGAAGCCTTAACCTAGGTAAGATAGAACCAACGGAAACCATTTTAGGTCTAGCGGACGGTAGTATTGCATATCCAGTAGGGATAATTAAGGACATGGTAGTGCACGTAGGTCGATTAACTCTTTTGGCAGATTTCCATGTGCTAGACATGAATAAAGACCCGACATGCCCATTGTTAGTAAGAAGAGGATTCTTAGCTATCGCTAGTGCCATAATTGATTGTAAGATGTCTAAGATAGTGGTAGGAGAAGGGAGTGCTAGGGCAATCTATGATGTCAAGAAGCATATCTACTAAAA
Organism: Chrysanthemum seticuspe; assembly: GCA_019973895.1. Lineage (NCBI taxonomy): Eukaryota > Viridiplantae > Streptophyta > Magnoliopsida > Asterales > Asteraceae > Chrysanthemum > Chrysanthemum seticuspe. The sequence goes on along the minus strand of BPTQ01000005.1, from coordinate 178,830,345 downwards.
AGAGGAAGAAATACCCTTTGAGATCATGTTGGATAGAAAATCATCTAGATATGGACCTTGGACTAATGGAGATTGTGTAGGTCATCAACGACCTTTCTATCTAGAAGAGACCTTCGTAAGTAACTCAACTTTCCATTAACAACAATTAGCTAGGGACATTGAAGTGAACCCGTTCGAGGATACCTTAGTGTTTAGGAAGATGATCGAGTTCCTAGGAACCTTGCCCATTAATCTTAACATGAATAAGTGGAAAGTTGAGAGAGAGAAGCCGAAGCATAATTGGAGTTGAGATAGACCACCTAGTGATGGAAATGGAGAATGGCACATTAGGATGACAATCTATGATCCCGATGGAGAAAAGTTTGCAAAGGCATACCGAACTAAGCTTACCAATAGGAAGATAAAAGATAAGTTTGATCCCTATGACATTATAGAGGATAAACTTACTTACATAGGTACGTAGGAGCACGACTGCGAGTCTAGCTACAAGACTCATAAATAAAGAAAAGCGCTTCGTGGGAGGTAACCCATGCTTAATTGTTTGCTTGTTTGTGTGTCATATATCTGTTTCATTGTTGTTTATTCTCATGTTTGATTTTGTGAAAATGCTTTATTTTGTCTTTAACCTCGTCTTAATTACATATAAAGGTATTTTACAAAAAGATAAGTGTAGGGAAGATTACATACGTTTTTGAAGAACGTGAACATGAGAATTACAGTTAGTGAAATTGATGTATATGTGTGTTTGTTAGAGTCAAATGCTTGTATCGAGTCATAATGGATTTTTGCAGGAATTTTTCCAGGTTTTAAAGATGTAATTTTTCCAGAAAAACGTAGCAGACCAGTTTTTGTCATGACAACCTGATGGCGTTAGGATTAAAGCCTGACGACGTCAGGTCAAGCAGAAATAGCTTATACAAGTTTTCGTTTTCTGTGCCATTTATAAATTTTTGGTAATTCTCATGTAACACCCCAACCCGGCAAGGGTAGATGTGTCACTTTCTGGTGTCATATCAGAACATACAAATAAAATTTTACAAACGGAAGTCTTAAAGAATAAAGTACCAAGTCATATAAACGGATGACTTACAAAGAAAATACAAAATCCAAAATGTCTAACATAAAATGAAATCTCAAAGCAATAGCCCATCAAAATAAGTCCAAAATAATAAGGTGACTAGGGTCGGTCCACTCAGACAATCCAACTCTCAGCCCATCAAAGCCCATCTTCCAACCTAAAACCTGTCGCAGGAAAAGAAATGCGGCTGAGCTTTAAAAGCCAGTGAACAGATATAAAGAAATAAAAAATGAAACACAGGAAACTGATAATAAAGTCGCAACAAAATGAGTACAATGAGTCATTGAGGAACCTGCAGAACACAATATTAACAGATATCCAGAAGAAACAGAAATCAAAGGAGATTAAGGCAAAGCAACGCATCGATGTCATAAATAAGCACATATAAATAACCAGGCATACAATTAATCAGGAAATCAAAATACATATAAGCCAAATGAAAGTCTAAAAGCTAGCGGAAGCAACTAATTAGAAAGTGAGCATAAAAGTCACACAAGTCAAGTAACCCACAGTTAATAATATACACGTACCATAATCAGCGGAAGTACTAACAGCAGTCAAAACATGGTAGCCACATGTATCAGGTAGAAATACAGAACTACATCATAACTGAGTGAATTATCTAAACAAAGTCCTAGCATGGCAACCGAACAAGTTAACAAGCCAGACAACATAAATTGGGCCATTTACGAAATAAAACCATAGCATAAACAAGAATGTAAAGATGGCAGGTCAACAATTAGCAGACAAGAATACCAACGGATACTCATAACCCACGAAGATAACTGAATGAAAGTATACATAACAAACAGATAAAACAATCGATTACACACTAGCATGGTCACCAGACAATCAAAGGGTCACATAACCGTAGGATAACATATAGTCAGATGACAACAGATGAATCATATAATCGCATATTAATCATATCGTAGCAGGGTAAACAGTAGTCACATAAGACATGTAATAGCATAATCAAATTCAATAATCATATAATAACCCGGTACGTGAATGGAATGATAGTCTTAGGTAACAGAATAAGAGTATGATAGATCAAATGAATGGAGTATAATATGGTAATAGAATGAATCACATAAGGATACTGAATAAATGAATCATCAACGGAAACTAAGGATGAGGAATACAGAATATGGTGCATTGGGGAATAACATAAAGTACAATATAGGTGTATCAAAGGTGTAAAGGTTGTTAGAAATCTACCACGAGTTCAGAAACATATCATATCATATCATAAGTAACCATTGTACTCGGAGGGGTGACCTCGGAATACCATATATAATAGGAGGGGAGACCTCAAGTAACCAATGGAGTGATCAGCTCCCCGAATGTGAAGATGCGTATTGCACACGACATCATTCACTAGATAAATCATATCATAGCATAACATATCAGATACAGAACAAGTCTAGGATGCATCCATACGCCCCCGCAGAATCACAGTGGCCAAACATATCTCTTGAGCTCATAATCATATAACAGAAAGGGGACGGTGTGGAACATCACTCGACCACACTAGAGTCATGCCATTGGTGCATCAATGACACGACCATGTTACCTTCATGGCTAGGGAAACATATTTGGCTCGGGTATCAAACTGAAGGGTCAAAGCATAGTCATAACATAAGGGTTCATATCAAAGGTTCATAAGTCAAAGGTTCATATCAAAGGTCCATAGCAAAGTTCATAACCAGAGGTTCATAATAAGAAGGTTCATAATCAGAGTTCATAATCAGAAGGTTCATAATCAGAGTTCATAATCAAAGGGGTTCATTACAAAGTCATAGGGAAGCCCTAATAAGAAGGCATAGAGTAAAGGCATAACAATTCAAAGCTAATATCAAAAGATGTGTACGAATCATGAGAAACCTTAAGAGGTAAGGTCGAAATATCTGTACCTCAAATGTGTGTGCGTAAGAATAAGTTACACAATCAAGTTCAACGTTCCCGCTTCACTAAATCTACATTAGGACATATCATATATCACATATGTGTTCCATTTATAAATCATGTTTAACTTATCTCCCATTTATACTTAGTTTCAAGTTCATAAGTTTCTGTCTTTTAGTATTTCGAATATGGACCAGAATTTAGCGATTTTTATAAAATACTTACTTAGCTTAAATAAAATCAAGGAAATTCCCAAGGGTTCCCATATGAGTTAAGAGACTCTCCAAAAATTTGGGGATTTTATTTCCAAGTCAAATGGACTATGGAAAATCATAAGTCCAGACCTGCCTAGAAAATGTTCAGGAAGTACACCTCAAAAGTTTACGTTTATTAGACATGTTTAGAAACCTTGGAAAGATTCCCAAAAATCACAGAAATTCATTTATATCCTAAATGTCACTCCTGTAAAAGGAGAGATCCTAATTACTTATGGTTTGAAAATGAAAAATCAAAGAATCCAACTAAATTTCAGACCCGTTTTCTCAGCTTTGACACTTGATCTTGTAAAATTCAAAAATACGACTTAGAGAACTCCAAATTTGACCAAACCACTTGGAAAACTTATCTAAGACATAAAATAAGTTTTCCCAACAAAAATCAGAATATTGCACTAATAAAATTGGATCTATAACACACACAAATTCATCATTTCATGCTGTCCAGTTTTAGGGTTCATATTAGGCCATCATAACACATGTTTAGACCATTAATTACATTTAGGTTTCCATTCCAATTAGGGTTTTGAATTTATTAGGCATGATAAAATTTATATTCTCTTGTATAAACATATGTGTGTGTATGTCGAAAGAAATAATGGAGAAGAAAAAAGATACCTAGCCGATTGAAACAAAGGAAAGAACACCATTCGATCTTCCTATAACCAAGCAAGAACCCACGATTAGAACACCCCCTTCGACCTAGAACCCACGACCAGCAATACCACGACCCAAAATCACCTTCTCCTTTGCACCTCGCCTTAGTGATTGAATGGAAGAGAGGAAGAAAAAAGGATGGCGCCACTTTTATTTTTCTAGGGTTTCATGTGCCTGAAATTTTGGAACGTAAGGTTTTAACAAAAAAAATAAAAGGGATATCAGTGATGTTCGGTTTTAAAGAGCCAAGAGGGAAAAAAAACAATGGGCCAAGCTCAAGTCCAAATTCCAACTTACAATTTAGATGGGCTCTTGTTTAGTTAATGTTATTTAGGAAGTTTCGGCCCAAGCACAAATAATAAAACGTATGATTCATGTTTTAAGAGTAAGTGTGTGTCGATCTCGTATTTTAGGTTTGGTTAATCATTTATAAGTTAGGTTGGAATTTCATTTATGAGCGTTGACATATTTTACGTATTTTATATATTTTAAAATGAGGGGCATAATAGTCTTTTTACACGTTTTAGATTTTCGGGCTTTACAACTCTTCCCCTCTAAAAGAAATTTTTCATCCTCGAAAATTGAAGTCACATAAGCACACACAGACGTACAAGTTTAAGGCGGACATAGCAATCCATAGTTCACACAGATCATAACGGTTTTCGGGTCCAAAGCGTACAAAACTTATACGTAACGGATATCAGTGGGAGTCTCGCAAGGAGGTACAGAATTTCAAATGAACGTGAAGATTGATAAATAACGGATATGAGCCCTACTCCATTCAACGTACCAACCTCAGGCATTTCCCAATACGTCGTATGATTCCAATAAGTTCAAATTATATGATCTCGGTATTATCACGCTGATCAGCCGTCATAATACTTGCATCACATAACAAGTCCTTATTGTCATCATATTCTGTCTTGGGTCATGACAAACCACATAACCCACATCACGTCACAACAGATATACACATAGGTAGCAAGTAACATACCAAATCAAACCAGGTTCACACACATTCAACATATAAAAAGTCAAACCAACTTACCATTTCACAAAAATAAAGAAGGCCACCAACTTGCTCGAGACGGTTCCTCATGACTCATTACTGACGATTCAAAAATAGCCTTAGGTTCACAAAAATGACAAAATGCCGCAGGGTCTACACCATCCTCTTTGACTCTACGAGTAGTCTCCATATAACGATCGACAAACGGATGTGCAAAAATCAAATAGCAAAATCAAATGCGAAGAGAAAAGGCCAAATTAGTGAAGACAAAAGAATATCAGAATCAAATCTGAAAGATAATCAAAAGGAATCGGAAAAGATCAAAACAGACGGAAGCCTAGTGTCTACCCAAGTCCTCACAGGTCAATCTTAAGGTCAACAAGACAAAACCTTTGCTTTGATACCATAAATGTAACACCCCAACCTGGCAAGGGTAGAAGTGTCACATTATGGTGTCATATCAGAACATACAAATAAATTTTTTACAAACGGAAGTCTTAAAGAATAAAGTACCAAGTCATATAAACGGATGACTTACAAAGAAAATACAAAATCCAAAATGTCTAACATAAAATGAAATCTTAAAGCAATAACCCATCAAAATAAGTCCAAAATAATAAGGTAACTAGGGTCGGTCCACTCAGACAATCCAACTCTCAGCCCATCAAAGCCCATCTTCCAACCTAAAACCTGCCACAGGAAAAGAAATGCGGCTGAGCTTTAAAAGCCCAGTGAACAGATATAACAAAACAAAAGTTAAACAAAATCAGAAATAAAAAATGAAACAAAGGAAACCGATAACAAAGTCACAACAAAATGATTACAATGAGTCATTGAGGAACCTGCAGAACACAATATTAACAGATATCCAGAAGAAACAGAAATCAAAGGAGATTAAGGCAAAGAACGCATCGATGTCATAAATAAGCACATATAAATAACCAGACATACAATTAATCAGGAAATAAAAATACATATAAGCCAAACGGAAGTCTAAAAGCTAGCGGAAGCAACTAATTAGAAAGTGAGCATAAAAGTCACACAAGTCAGGTAACCCACAGTTAATAATATACAAGTACCATAATCAGCGGAAGTACTAACAACAGTCAAAACATGGTAGCCTTATGTATCAGGTAGAAATACAGAACCACGTCATAACTGAGTGAATTATCTAAACAAAGTCCTAGCATGGCAAACAAACAAGTTAACAAGCCAAACAACATAAGTTGAGCCATTTACCAAATCAAACCGTAGCATAAACAAGAATGTAAACATGACAGGTCAACAATTAGCAGACAAGAATACCAACGGATACTCATAACCCACGAAGATAACTGAACGAAAGTATACATAACAAACAGATAAAACAATCGATTACACACTAGCATGGTCACCAGACAATTAAAGGGTCACATAACCGTAGGATAACATATAGTCATATGACAACAGGTGAATCATATAATCGCATATTAATCATATCGTAGCAGGGTAAACAGTAGTCACATAAGACATGTAATTGCATAATCAAGTTCAATAATCATATAATAACTCAGTACGTGAATGGAATGATAGTCTAAGGTTACAAAATAAGAGTATGATAGATCAAATGAATGGAGTATAGTATGGTAATAGAATGAATCACATAAGGATACTGAATAAATGAATCATCAACGGAAACTGAGGATGAGGAATACAGAATATGGTGCATTGGGGAATAACAGAAAGTACAATATAGGTGTATCAAAAGTGTAAAGGTTGTCAGAAATCTACCACGAGTTCAGAAACATGTCATATCATATCATAAGTAACCATTGTACTCGGAGGGGTGACCTCGGAATACTATATATAATAGGAGGGGAGACCTCAAGTAACCAATGGAGTGATAAGCTCCCAGAATGTGAAGACGCGTATTGCACATGACATCATTCACCAAATAAATCATATCATAGCATAACATATCAGATACAGAACAAATCTAGGATGCATCCATACGCCCCCGCAGAATCACATTGGCCAAACATATATGTTGAGCTCATAATCATATAACAGAAAGGGGACGGTGTGAAACATATTTGGCTCGGGTATCAAACTGAAGGGTCAAAGCATAGTCATAACATAAGGGTTCATATCAAAGGTTCAGAAGTCAAAGGTTCATATCAAAGGTCCATAGTAAACGTTCATAACGAGTGGTTCATAATCAGAAGGTTTATAATCAGAGTTCATAATCAAAGGGGTGCATAGCAAAGTCATAGGGAAGCCCTAATAAGAAGGCTCAGAGTAAAGGCATAACAGTTCAAAGCTAATATTAAAAGATGTGTACGAATCATGAGAAACCTTAAGAGGTAAGGTCGGAATATCTGTACCTCAAATGTGTGTGCGTAAGAGTAAGGTACATGATTCCTCGGGAAAGAGATCAATATCTGTACCTCAAATGTGTGTCGCGTTTCGGGATTTGAATATGAAAATAAGGAATTTGGTTGTTTCTAATCTATGGCGCAAGGGAAAGTAATAAAAAGCAATTAAAACTGCAGAATCTATGATGCAAATAAGTAAGTTAAACTAAATATGCAATTCTAAACTAAAACGCGTAAAACGTAATTATAAAAACGTGAATTAAAATGCAACTACTCTAGTTTTAACCTCTAATAATAAACTAACAATTTTCTATAACTAAAAATGTTATTTAAAAATTATTTGAAAATTAAAACTAATTTTTTTGGTTTTTCTTGATTTATTTTGAATTAAAACTAATTTTAAACATTTAAAATAGAACTAAAAAGCTAAAAATTATGAAAACATGCAAGAAAATTACAAAACTATTTTTCAAAAATCTTAATTAACCAAAAAGAATTTTCAAAACTGGGATTACATTTTTTTGACTTTTTCTCTATTTATTAAGAATTTAAAACTATTTAAACTAATTAAATTCCTAGAAAATACTATTTAAACTATGAAAAATCTGGAAAAATACTTTTTATGAATTTTTGAATATTCTAAATCTGAGAAAATTGAAATTTCATTTTTCTAAACATTTTCTGAATTATTTGGATTAAATGTTATTTAAAAAGGCTTAAAAATAAAATTAAATGCAGAAAATTAGTAAATGAGCTGGGAAAAGTATGAAAAATTACAGAAAAGTTCTAATTATTACTGAGTTGCCATGAAAAATAATAAAAACAACTAAGGATCATAGGATAATCAATTGGACATGAAACAGATTATGTAAAGCTATATGAAATAAGCTAAAGGCTATCTAAAAGCTACCATAAGCTACCATAGGTTCTTTTAAGCTAATTCTAACTAAACTAAACCTAAAGCAACAGAAATGGACCATAAAAGCACAAGCTACAAGCATTAAAGCACTATAACAGGTCTTAACAAGCTTGTGCCAAACAGGCCTGAACCATCAATTTTAAGCACAAATTACACTAGCACAGAAAAATCTTAAAAATAAACTAAAAATGCCTACTTAACAACCACCAACCAAAGTGCTATAATCCAGAATTTAAGCTAAAAAGGACTAAAGATGAAGGAGTTAAAAATCAAGAACTAAAGCTAATTAAGACTTAAGGTGAAACTGATACAGAATAAATGGAGCAGAAAAGCAAATTAGCAGGCTACATTTAGATCCTAAAATAAGCACTTAAAAACTAGGGAAGCTAAAACAGGCATACTCTAAATTCTACACTACAACTAGAATCTAAAATCAACATTCAAAAATTAAGATTCAGCTCATAAAACTTCTGATATGGTCACTAATCAGCATAACAGATATAGTGGAAAATAAGAGATATAGCAGACCAATATTAAGCACTAACTAAGTTCTTATAGAAAAGCTAAACAGGCACACCTTACACCTAAATCTATTGAGTGAAACAAACATCAAGCTTAATCAACAGGGGAATAAGCAAATTTTAAGCAAAGGAAATGATACTTAACTGAGTTAGTGTACTGTGATACATGACACTTCTAAGCCAAATTACCAACTTAAAAGCATGAGCAGACAACCTAAATTACATTTTTTAATTTTTTCTCTTTTGGGAAGAATGAAATCACTTATTGAAAACTATGTTTTTGATTTTTAATTATTTTTATGATGAAAATAAATGACTACAAAGCTCAAGCAAAACTGATGAAAAACTGGTCTTAATACTAAAACAAGTTTGAATGAAAATAGTCATAAGAATAGAAACAACCTGAAAACTAGCTTGGATAAGCTCTAATATCATCAATAGACTCTAAACTAAACCAATTTATCTACTAAAAAAGTTTAACTACTTAAAATGTACCCTTATCCCAAACACCCTTATAAGACTGATTTGTGATAATAAGCTCTTAAATCTAACTGAAAGTTAACTCCAACTCATCACAAATGATATGTAAACATGAAACTTAACATTAAAAAAGGAAGGGAAAATATTACCTGCTTTAGATAGTAGGCTATTGCCTACTTTTTTTTGACAAAAAAAGAGCACTACTTTTATAAAAAATACAATCACACCCCCTTTCAAACACTCTCATTTCAATCTTTAATCCTAAACATATCTTCTTCACTACTTTTTAGTCTTTACCACCATAAGTTCTTGGGGCCAAAATCTCCCGCCAAAAAACTTGTAACAACATAACATATGATGGATAATATAATCAAACCTGATATTGTTGTACGTGGTTCCAAAAAAATTTATGCTCAACTCCATGTGTTTTTCAAGAACTAATCCAAATCATGAAGAGGAAATCATACCAGGTTTGATTATATTATCCATCATATTCTTCCTTGTTCAATTCAATTTTTTTTCTTCTTTTTGAAATATTTTTTAAGTAAAAAAAAAAGAGATAGATTGGCAGATGTGGTTGGATGATCAAATGTCAGTTGTTATGAGTGGATTATGTGGTCTTGGTACTGTGGGTTATTTGTAAGTCTGGTACCTGGTATGTGGGTTGCTGAGTTTGGTCTGCAAGTATGGTCTACAAGTTCAGTTATAAGATCTAAGTAGTGGTTATGAGTGATCTTAGTTTCCTCACATATGTTCTTATGGGGTAGATGTTTATTTTGTCGTGGTTTGTTTGGCTTAGTGGTCCGAGGGGTATATAACTTCTTTTGATATGTTAGGATTCTTTGGTTTGGTTATGTTTGTACTTTTAAGTTCATGTATGGGTGACTTTTGTTGTTGTTCTGTTTTCTTACTTTTCTTACTTTTTTGTTTTTAATAGATGGAAATAGTGATGAATTTGAACATACACTAATTGATGATATCGACAACAATGGTTATCTCATGCAATAAGAAGTTACACCTCATACATATATGTACGATGGATTCTTAAGGTATACTATACTAGGAAGAACATTTTCCACTTCTGATGATGCATATGATTTTTACAACGAGTATGGTCTATCCAAGGGTTTTGGTATTCGAAAGTATACACTTAATAGATACAAAGACACAAATGAAGTTTATCGAAGAATAATTACATGTAACAAGGAAGGTTTTAAGGATATGAATGATAAAAGACAGTTACGCGATGATGTAAAACGCCGTTGTATTACGCGGACCGGTTGTAAGGCCCTAATGCAAGTGACATTATCAAGTGAAGGTGAGTGGGTTGTAGACAAGTTTAGTGATGAACACAATCATCCTTTTGATTCTCCATCAAAAGTAATCAAGCAAAGGTCTCATAGCATCTTTCATCGTTCCAATGAATGCAAAGATGTTGTAACATTATTGTCTAAAGCAGGGATGAAACCTTCAGAAATTACTAAAATAGTTAATGCTTTTAGAGGTGGTGAAGAGGATCAACTCACTCGAGTTCAATGTTCCGCTATTGTTAGTGAAGAGAGAAAATGTAACTTAGGAAAAGAATGTCATGGAATTATCATGCATTTTAAAGAAAAGGCCGAGTTGGATAAAGAATTTTACTTTGCAATGGACATAAATGAAGATGGCGTACTACAAAATGTGTTTTTGGCAGATGGGAGATCAAGAACATCGTATTGCCAATTCGGTGAAGTTGTTGTTTTTGATGTAACTTATAGGACAAATAAGTTTAGTTTTCCATTTGCACCATTTGTTGGAGTGAACCACCATGGCCAATCTATTCTACTAGGAGCAGCATTGTTGGAAAATGAGACCGAAAAAACGTTTAAATGGTTATTTGAGCAGTTTCTAAAATGTATGCATGAGTGCCCGCCTGTAGCCATCATTACAGACCAAGATTTGGCAATGGGTAAAGCAATTTCAAAAGTCTTTCCAAACACGAAACATCGGTATTGTGCATGGCATATTCAAAGGCATGTTTTAGAGCATCTACAACAATTTCGATATCGATATGATGATTTCAAGGATACATACACTCAATGGGTTATAAGCCAATATGTTGAAGAATTTGAATCTGGATGGGAGACGTTGAAGGCAAAATATCACATAGAAGATGATAGTTGGTTGGGAAACATGTTCAAGTTGCGTCATCATTGGGTAAAAGCATATCTCAAAGATACCTTTTTTGCTGGCATGCCAACGAGTGGAAGAATTGAAAGTATACATTCGTTTTTTGATGGTTTTTTCAACGTTAAGACCATGCTAAATGAGTTTGTAGTCCAGTATGACAAAGCTGTGATTTCTCGAAGAAGTGCAGAAAATGACCAAGATTTTAGAACTTTGAATTCAAAGCCCACATTATATAGTAATCATCCGATTGAAGAAATGGCGGCAATATGTTATACGCGAAATATTTATGATATATTCAAGAAAGAGTGGAAGGCTAGCTTTGACTATGGTCATCAAATATTAAGCACAGATGGTGTTAAGGTTATATACCGTGTCGGGTTTTTGAAAGATAATAAGGAGAATTGGAAAACCGTTGAATACAATGTTACTTCGGATATTTTTGTTACTTGTTCGTGTGCAAGGTTTGAGACTTCTGGAATCTTGTGCAAACATATTTTGTACATCCTGAGATGAGAGTCTTTAACAACCATCCTAGACCATTACATAATACCAAGGTGGACTATTAAGGCAACATATAAGGTGGGAGGTATTGAAACTCGACGGCGAGATAAAAATGATATTGCTACACAAGAAGTTACTTTATTAACTATCTTGTCCATTCGAGCAAAATTCAACAAAATACTACAAGATGGAGGAGATTCCCTCATTGAAATCAATAAAATTGATGATATTCTTAATGGCCTTTTGGAAGAACAAAGTAGAAGAAAGAAGACTACAGTCGAGTTGAACACTAATATTGATGATGATATACCATCTACGCAACAAGAGAACATGTCACAACAACGGCTTTCAAAAAAGAAAAGGAACATGTCACAACCTCTTTTAGTTTCTGATCCCTTAGTTCGAGTGAAGACAAAAGGTCGCCCAAAAGCTGCTATAAGAGTAAAGCATGGTTTGGAGGTTTCTTTGGACTTGAAAAACAAAAAAACTTGTGGTTATTGTGGAAAAAAAGGTCATAACAGGACTACATGTCCAAAGAAAAAGGTTTGTTTATGCTCCATACTCAACATCGCATCTTTAGGTTTTAATTCTCATTTTTATTGTTTTACTATTTCAGAAGGATGATGTAGAAAAAAGAGCGATCGAACGAGGTGAAGCCAATAATTAAGTGAAGCGTATTTCAAGTAGTTTAATGTGCAAATAGAGTATTTGGGGTCTGACGCGTTCCGTTGTTGGGGTTGCTGGTTTCTGCATTTCTATTTTTTGCAAGTTTGAAGGTTCTGCAATTGGTGTTATTCTTGCTACTGAATGTGTCATTTGTTGCAGATTAAACAAGCTTTGATGTGTTTTTTTTTTTTTTTTTTTTTTTTTTTTTTTTTTTTTTTTTTGCTAAGTATTCAAGCTGGTAAATAGATATAACAAGCATTCCCAAACACCCTCTTGTGTTGCTACTGCCGTTAATTACAGACTTAGACAAGTTATTTTGAACTTGTGTATTTGCCATGTTTAAACAAGCATTTCCAAACACCCTCTTGTTAGATTTTGCCAAATTGAGAAATATTGAGAAAATCACTTGTTAGATTTTGGGAAATTGTGATTTGTTGCAACTAATTATAAACATCATAGCCGATTATTGAGACTGAAACTTTTAACGGGTCAAAACTGGATTTTTGCTGTCACAGTGGGTTAACGGGTCAAAACTGGATTATCGAGACTAAAGCTTATTAGGATTGGATTTGTATAACATTAAGTACAGTGAGATATAACAAGCATTCCTAAACACCCTCTAGTGTTGCTGCTGTCATTTGTTACATATTGAAACAAGTTGGTTTGAACTTGTGTATAGCAGCATGTTTAAACAAGCATGCCTAGACACCCTCTTGTTTTGCTGCTGCTGTCATAATACTATTTGCAGCATGTTTAAAAAGACAATTTTTGAATTTGTCTTTTGCTACTGTCATGAAACTATAAGAGTTATTTTGTCAATTGCTTTGCTAATGTCATAAAAGTGAACTTGTTTTGTGTACTGTCATAAAAGTAACCAAAGCAACACTCCAACTTTTCTCTCCAAAAAGTGAACTTGTGTTTGTTGTGTATATGCAAAAGTGACAGTATCATTTGTTAAAGATTTGTTATTGTCATTTGTTATTTCTATTATTGAATAATATACTTTCCTCCAAAAAGTGAAGCATCACTTTCCCTCCGTCACAGTGAACCATCACTGTCCATCCAACTTTTAGTAATTTTGGGTCTTGGAAAGGGGTGTAAGTGTATTCTTTATAAAAGTTGTGTTCTTTTTTTTTCAAAAAAAATGTAGGCAATTGCCTACTATGTAAAGCAGGTAAGTTATCCCCAAAAAGGAATTGAAACCAGAAATAACCAAAACTCAGCTTTGACCTTTGATCTTTGACTACTCTTGACTTAAGTTGACTATTTTATAAAAACAGGAATTAAGAACTAAATTCACCAAGGATAAACTCAAATAAGCTTTGATAAGCTTAATTAAGCTTTGATAAGCTTAATTGAGTTTACCAGAACAGTAGAAGAGCTTTATAAAGTAAAATCCAACTTAAGTAAACCAACTTTCAAATGATAAATAACCTTTAAATTCGAAATTGCATTATTAGAAAAGAGGTTACAAATCACAAATCACTAATTGACTACTGAAAATATAAATGACAAAAACTAAAAGATCTAAATCCCTCTAAGACATAAGGAATTGGACGATTTGAGCTTGTGAGTGAAATGGGGTTTTATTGCCTGATGATGAGCCTTGGGTGCTTCTGGATACTGTTTTTATGGCCCTTGACCTCTTCATCTTGTCATCAAATCCATTCTTGGCCCTTAGATCAAATTGGTGATGTGGTTAGACCAATAGAAATGCTCCCATCTGCGATGATGGAAATCCAAAGTGCCACACCCTCTGACACGTTGTCAGAGGGCTTCTAGAATCCATTTAGGTGGGGTAAATGAGGGTGTGTAACTGGGGTGTTAAAGCCCCTTTTATCATGTATACCTTATCACTTTATCAAGCAAACCCAACACAAACACGTAACAGTTATGCGTAGAATACTAAACACTAACACATACGCGTATAAGAAAGATTAAGTAAAGAAGGTGGTGACTTGAATGATGTAAACCGTGTATATGTTTAGAGAGGTAGAGAGAAGAAAGATGAAAACAATAAGTTGTATATTGTTTCAAGGAAAATACACACACATACACACTTTCAAGCACACCCCTCAAATGAGACTTTGAGGGGTTTATATAGTACAAGTAGAAGATGCCCTAATGGGCTTGGCATGGGCTCGTTTGGATTGGATTGGACATGGATTGATATAAGGCTAGCTTAACATAACTTCTAACCAATTAGCTTAGCCCAATCCACGAGCCCGTTGACTATTCTATCACGATATCTAACACACGATATAAAGTTCCTAAATGTGAATGACCATCACTTCTAATAAAAACTATTAAGGCTAACAATCTCCCCCTAAGGGGTGGTCATTCAAAAGATGCTCCACTTGATAAGATCTTTACTTTCCTTGAGCTTGAACTTCGCGTGTAGATATAGAATAGTCTTAATTCATTGTTCCTTCATGCTTTGTGATCAATTAATGTGGTTGTCTGCCGTTGTCAAGTTCGTTGGTTAGGTGTCTCCATGCCTTTCTCCACCATGCTCACACTTCTATTTGACTTTGAATTACCAATGATGAACTCGAGTCTTTAAACTTTGTAGATTCTTTGACATTGACGAAGAATCATTTTTAACTTTGAGTAGCCTTAGATTTTGATGAGAACTTTCATGTGTTGTTGGTATGAGCATGTAGAGAATCTGCACGATCCATCCGCTCCGGAGCTTCCATAAGAAGAAAACATAAAAACAGGTTAGTAATAAGCGGATTCTGGCACTTACAAGTTTGAATTTCGAGGGTGTTAACAGCATAGTGTGAAAACACATCTCTAATTCTCACAGAGGCCGTTCCTGAACCGGAGTCCCACAAGTGAGATAACACGATATACCGAAGTACACCTACTGTAGGACCGTTTAAACATAAGATTCATGTGGTTCGGGGGGTCGGAGAAGCTCAAAGAATGAATAAGACATGGTATTATTTAGATTAAAGTAAAGGGAAGATGTGTGTGTTTCTAGAGAGAAGAAGAAGAAACCACACACACTTCTTTACAAAAAATGAACTTCCTACCCTCCTAGTTGGGACTAGGAGGGGTATATATACTTAGTGTTAGGAATTGGAAAATTTCTTAGTGAAGAGTCGGTCACCCCAAATGTTATCTAGCATAAGTTAGCTTGTAGATTTGTCGTTAGTCACGTTATTTATTGTTTTATTAGTTAGTCAGTAGCGTAAAATAGTTTAGTGCAACACCGTGGAGGAAGGACGGGTCTTTACCCACTGTATCCCTGATCCACAGGCCGATAGGAGGTCGTGTAGTTTGTAAGTATAAATACCCCTTCCATCCATGGAAGGGGTGGTGCTTCTCATAATCTAATATTCAACATTTGTGTAAACCTCTAGCAAGAACACCCTCTCTCTCTCTACTTTCTCTCTCTAAAATGGAAAACATGTATTTTGATCTCCCAAGACCACCCGAATCATCTAACACATAAAAATAACGATCCTACAATTGGTACCAGAGCCAAGGTTTTTTGTGTTTTGATGATTTTGTATGGTCTTCGAATCATGTATAGACTGTTTTTTTGGTATTGTCTTTGATGTTTGCATATCTTTTGGTCCAAAATAAAGTATCTTGCTTTCATGAATACATATTTGTTGTTTGTCAAGCTTTATGGTCCAAACTGTTTTATGTACACACTTGTGGTCTTGATTTTGATGTTTGGTTTGAAACTATCCTTACTGTTTTTAACATGGTTTTGATGGGGTTTGTATCAGTTTTTATGTTACTTTTTGATGGTCGTGAATCTGGTCCTTACTGTTCTTTTTACTGGGTTAGTTGCCTGCTGCTGGTGTTAAAATGTTCTTCCTAGAGACTTGTCCTCATTTTTGTCCAGATTCAGTGTATGGTCAAAAAGTCAATGGCGACTTGTCTATCTATTTCAGTAGCAACTTGGATGTTCGTTGACTTTTTTGAAAGTCAATGGCGAATAGAGATAAAAAGTAGCGACTTAGTGACGGTTTGACTTTTGAGTCAAACTGAAAATAAGATAGCGACTTGTTGAGTAAATGTGCTAGCGACTTGACACCATAGACCTAGCGACTTAGACCTAGTGAGTTAGACCTAGCGACTTGTCTTTACAAGTCGTAGCAACTTGTGCTAGCGACTTGGGTTAAACACTTGATTGTCACAGTACAATTCAACTGTACCCTGTTCCACGTGGTCCTTGATGAAATGATAACGAAGATCGATGTGCTTAGATTTCGAATGCTGAACTGAGTTGCACGAGATCGCAATAGCACTTTGATTGTCGCAGTACATCGGGATTCTGTCAAATATGTAACCATAGTCTTTGAGTTGTGTTCTCATCCAGATGACTTGAGCACAACACGCCGACATGGCTACATATTCTGCTTCGGTTGATGACAGCGATGTACAATCCTGCTTCTTCGATTGCCAGGACACCAGTTTATCACCAAGAAATTGTAGTGCTCCTGAAGTACTTTTCCGTGAATCTAATCATCCTGCGTGATCAGCATCTGAAAAAGCGATTAGTTCAAAACCAGAATCCTTTAGATACCAGATCCCCAATTTAATGGTTCCCTTGATGTATCGGAGGATTCTTTTAGCCTCAGAGAGGTGGGTTTCAGTTGGTGTTGACTGATAACGGGAGCAGAGATAAACGGCAAAGA